>JAADWY010000022.1:0-103805 GCA_023336355.1 Pythium dissotocum | reverse complement strand
GCTTGTAGCTCTTGCGCAAGTACAGCTTTGGCTTACGGGGTTTCCCCTTGATTTGCGGGCGGCCTCGAATGGCTCGCGTCATTGCCGGTGACCGGTGACTGGAAGCTCTCGTGTCTTGGTATGAAAGACTTCGCGCGCGGAAAACGCGCGCGATTTTGAATCACAAGCGCCACCTCTAGTTTGTTGGCCCCTCTCGAATTTGATTTGTCGTACTTAGAAGGGATGCACCAAAAATGACTCGAATAGAGGGTTGTTACTTGTGCCAAGGAAGCTACTAAAGACAAGTCTATTACGGTACTATCAGAAACGTCTCAATTCCTAATTAATGAATATAATTCCAATACATTTTTCGAATGACTACGGACTACCAGGCTCTGTCCGCTGGTATCGACCACTGGGGAGACTACTTGTACATGACGCTCAAGGTCGAGGTCGGCGTCTCGCGTGGCTGGGGCACCACGCCGGGCTCATTGGACTGGAAGGCTATTCGAGCGTGGCGCGAAGTACCAGGCGTTGCCTACGTGTTGTGCATTGCCGTCGACGAAAGCCTTCAGCTTGCTAGCTACAAAAAATACGAGCTCCCAGATGACCAAAGCTGCGTTGTGCCTGTGATTAGGGAGCCGGCGGATATCGTGGCGGGCATGGCACCTGTCGAGATTGATGCGCGGCGTCTGCTTGGTCTCACCGCTGATATGGAAGTGCCTCGCAACTTTCCCGACCCAGTCGCCATCGACTTGTTCGCCGTACTGGAAGATGCTCGCAACCGCATCTAATGATCGCCCACGATCCAAAGCTTCAACGCTGCCGTGACGACCGTTGCACAATTGTTCTTGTAGGTTGATTAAAATCAGGCAAGTTTCCATTGCTTCCATATCGAGAACGGCAAATTGTTTGGAATTGCATGCAGTACGAAGAAACAACAAACTCAAAGATTGCAATGGACGGCTCGGTGTCACTCGACGCACACGACGCGGAAGCGCGGTTTCTCGACGAGTCGCATGATCGTGTTGACGGTCTTGCTGTCGAGCGAGCCCAGCCCCGCGCTCTTCTCAGCGTCCTGTGACGCCTGGAAGATGACGCTGATCAGCGCGAGCTTGGTTCGCGTGGACAACGGCGCCTCGCGGAAGCCACGCAGCTGCTCACTGATCTCCTCCTTGTCCTCGCCCAGCTTCGCGAGCTTCACGTACGTCAGCGTGTGGTTCGCACGCAGCATCTTCTTCAGCGCCTCCAAAAACTCCTCGCGGGGCTCTTCGTCGTACGGGCAGTTGAGCTGCAGCTGCTTGAGCGTCTTGGCGATACGCGTCATCGGATCCCCCAAAGCCTTCAGCAGTTCAGTCACGTCCAGGCCGTGGGCGCCCAGCTCGAGTGCCTGGATCTTGCAGTTGTGGTCGTTGTAGGCTGCCAGCAGAGGCTCTGCCATCGTCACGCTAGCGTCCTTGATACGAAGCTTCTGCAACTGCGGAAACGACTCGAGGATCAGTGCCAGGCACGCATCGTCCAAGGCAGCAAAATCGAGCGTGAGGCTCTTGAGTCTCTGTGGGAGACAGCACCGCAAGAACCCCACGATCTTCAACGCAGCGTGCGTGTCTGCGGCTTCGGTTCGCAGGCTGAACGTCTCAATCGGCGATGTCGTGGCCCACAGCGACGCAGTTTCCGCACAGGCCTCGGTCTCATCGAACGCCTCCACTGCGTCGCGTGCCACCTCGATGGCGTTGCCGTCCGGCAGCACCACGACCACCTTCTTCTCGTCTTCGTCGTCGCCTTCCAGTAGCGCCAGCACGGCACCCTTGGGTCCGGACGCGTGGACTTTCTTGAGCAAACGCGCGAGGCGGCGTGGACCATGCGACGCGACATCGATGGCCTTCTCAATGGCTTCACACGCTTCCAGATCCAAATGGGGGCCTCTCGCGTCGATATCCAGGCGGTGGAGGGCGGCACACTTGCCGTTTGTGAGCAGTAGCACTTGCGCCAACTGATTGATATTGCGCGTACCGGAGACCTCCACTGTCAACGCACCGATGCTCTCGCCCCAGCTGAGTGCCGAGTACAGTCGAGCGACGCCCTCGTTCGAGTCTGGAACGATGTCGATGGCCTTCAGCTGCGACGCGGAACCCGACCCCACGATCGCCTGCAGCGACTCGTGGCTCAAGTAGTGCGCGTACGTGGCGCCCGTGATATTCACACCCGATCTCTGAAGTCGCGACATCTCCGACCGCGTGCCGTCGCACGCCTCAACATACACGTCGTGGACACGGTAGGTCGTCCAGCCCGTCTGCATCATGCGCGGCGGCACCGCCGTCTCCACGTTCATGGTTACGGCCAAGGCGTCGAAGAACTTCTGGATCTCAGTGATGGGGACGTCCCCACGCGAGCGCCCAATGACGATGGCCAGTGGGATCTGGTACGACGGCATGAACTTTCCCTTGCGGTCAAACATCTTCTCCAGACGCTCGCGATCAGCCTTGTACGGCAGTGGCTGGTGCATGCCACCGAACCGACCCAGGCCGCCCATACCGCCCATGCGACCCATGCCGCCGTCGCGGACGACGAACAGCGCCGCGTACGCCGGTCCGACCATCTCCACGCCAGTGCACTTGACTAGAAGACCAGCACCGAGTTGCTTGGGGTCATACGACGTCACATCCAGCAGTGGCTCCCCCGAGCGGTCGCGGATGAGCCCCCACACGCGCGGCTCCACTTGCAAAGCCAACGCCACGAGCTCCATGGCGCGGCCGATCTGCTGCATCTTGTCGAGGTTGGGTCCGCCGCCGCCGCCTGCGCTGAACATGCCGCTCAGCATTTCAAGAAACGGATCGATGCCCAGGTGGCGCACGCGAGGCTGGAGGGACCCACAGTCGTCCTTGTCATTGCCGTTCAGGGGCGAGTTCGCGTCGGGCAGGAAGACCACGGGCGCCAGGATCTGGAGCCACGGCTTGAGGAAGTCCCAGTCGGCGTCATCCATGGCGGTGAGTCGGTTCGGGTGAAGAAGGCGAATCTGCAAATGTGCAGTGTGATGGTCGAGGCGGCAAGGGGGGGGGGGGGGTCGGGCGGTCTCTGGGAGACGGCGCGCGTGTGAGAGAAGCAGGGAAAGTGGCAAGCGACCAGTCTTCTAGAATGGTTCTAATGGGTCACAAGTTGTTTCCTGTCTCTGTTAACGTTATCGACATTGATGGAAGTTGATTAATATATTGAAGGATGTTGAAGTGGTCAGGATGGACGGACACAGCCTTCCTGAGTCGTCACTCCTTCACTTCTCAACGCACAAGGCCCGGTATTCAGGCGGCGCCGCCAGCAGCATGACACTGTAGATAGCCTGGAGGTCCAGGAAGTGTAAGCGGTCACTCATGTTGGCCTTCGTGAGTGAGCTTTCAAAAAAGTGCATTGCCTTTCTGGATCTGAGTCGGAGTCTGATTCAAATCCTTGTCTCACGTTGAAGTGGTCTCGTAAATCCTGTGATATATGATATTGGCTATAAATTATAATATCGACATTGTCGACATCTTCGACCGTGTCGTTGAATGGCTGGTTTTGGGTGGAAGTCTCTCCACTCATTTGCCAACTCCTCCCATTTGGGCAGCTCCATCGACTGATAATCCGACAGAGAAGCGAAAATGCCGCCGAAGAAGGGGAAGAAGCAGGCGCCGAAGCAGGCCGCCGCCGCTGGCGGTGATGACTGGGACGATCTGCTGAACGAGTTCGCGCCGGTCGCGGCTCCAACGGAGGCCTCGGCTTCCCAGGAGACCGAGAAGAAGGCGGCGGACGCCACGCCGTCGACCAAGGAAAACGCCGACGACGTGGACGCTGCGGCCGCCGCGTACCTGGCGTCGCTGGGTCTGGACCCGTCGGCTGGCGGTGCCGCTGAGAAGAAGGACAACAAGAAGAAGAAGAAGGGCAAGAAGGCCGCTGGCGACAAGACCGAGGACGCCGCGCCGGCCGCTGGGCCGAAGAAGCCGATCTCGGCCGCTGCGCAGAAGCTGCTGGAGCGCCAGGCCGCGCTCAAGGCCGAGCAGGACCGTCTTGAGAAGATCCGTCTGGAGGAAGAGGCCCGCGAGCGTGAGGAGGAGGCTCGCATCCGCGCGGAGGAAGAGGCGCTGGAGGAGGCTCGTCGCAAGAAACGTGAGGCCAAGGCCGCCAAGGTCGAGCGCCAGAAGAAGGAAGGCACGTACATGACCAAGGCGCAGAAGGCCAAGGCCGCGCGTGCGCAGGCGGCGCTGGAGGCTCTGCAGCAGGCTGGTCTCGTGGCGGCGGTGGGTGACGCCGAGCCGGAGGAGAAGAAGGTCGTGTACACGAACAACAACAAGAAGAAGCAGCAGAAGAAGACCCAGGAGGAGGAGGAGCAGGAGGCCGAGGAGAATGGCAGCGACGAGGATGACTGGGAGAAGAACGCGGACGAAGGCGAGGCTGAGGAGGCGGCGCCGGACGCCTGGGACGACGAAGACTGGGAGTCGAGTGATCTCGTGGCCTCGCTTGAAGACAAGCTGCAGGCGACCAACGACGATGAAGAGACGGCACTGAACAGCGACGGCGAGGAGGATCTGCTGCTGCTGGAGCAGAAGAAGGAGCAGGAGCGTCTGCGTCAGCAGGGCATCGCGCTTGCCAAGCGTCAGGCTGAACAGGAGGAGCAGGCTCGTCTGGATGCCGAGATGGAGCGTCAGCGATCCAAGGCTCAGCAGGAGGCTGACCGCAAGAAGGCCGAGGCCGCTGAGCGTCGTCGCGTGCGTGAGGAGGCCGCGCTGGCCAACGTCTCGACCGACAACCTGCGTTCGCCGATCTGTTGTATCATGGGCCACGTCGACACGGGCAAGACCAAGCTGCTGGACAACATCCGTAAGACCAAGGTGCAGGACGGTGAAGCCGGTGGTATCACCCAGCAGATCGGTGCGACGTTCTTCCCAGTGGAGGCCATCAAGCAGAAGACGGCGCGTCTCGCGGAGACCATGACGCTTGAGTACAAGCTGCCAGGTCTGCTGGTCATCGACACGCCTGGTCACGAGTCTTTCACCAACTTGCGTACGCGTGGCTCGTCGCTGTGTGACATTGCCATTCTGGTCGTTGATATCATGCACGGTCTTGAGCCACAGACGCTCGAGTCGCTGCGTCTGCTGCGTCAGAAGAAGGCACCATTCGTGGTCGCTCTTAACAAGATCGATCGTTGTTACGGCTGGAAGACCATGCCCGACATGCCGATCCAGGAGGCGCTCAAGCACCAGAACGAGCACGTCGTGCGTGAGTTCGAGGACCGCACCAAGCAGATCATGGTCGAGTTTGCCGAGCAGAAGATCAACGCCGAGATCTACTGGCGCAACAAGGACCTGGGCCGCACCGTGTCGCTCATCCCAACCAGTGCCATCTCGGGCGAAGGCGTGCCGGATCTGCTCATGATGCTCACGCGTCTCACGCAGGAGCGTATGGCCAAGTCGCTGGCGTTCGTCGACATCCTCCAGTGTACGGTCCTCGAAGTCAAGGTCATTGAAGGCCTGGGTACGACCATCGATACCGTGCTCGTGAACGGCTCGCTCCACGAGGGCGACCGCATCGTGGCGTGTACATTAGAAGGGCCTGTGGTCACCACGATCCGATCGCTGCTCACGCCGCACCCGATGAAGGAGATGCGAGTCAAGGGCGACTACATCCACCACCAGACCATCAAGGCCGCCATGGGTGTCAAGATCTCGGCCCACGGTCTCGAGAAGGCTGTCGCCGGTACGCAGATCTTCGTCGTCGGTCCAGATGACGACGAAGATGAGCTCAAGGACGCCGTCATGTCCGACCTGACGGGCATCTTGGACTCCGTCAAGGCCACGAAGCGTGGTGTGATGGTCCAGGCCTCGACGCTGGGTGCGCTGGAGGCCTTGCTCGAGTTCCTGCGTACGTGTGACCCTCCGATCCCAGTGGCCTGCGTGAACCTCGGTCCCGTCCACAAGAAGGACGTGATGCGTGCCAGTGTGCAGCTCGAGCACCAGAAGGAGTTCGCGACGATCTTGGCGTTCGACGTCAAGGTCCACAACGACGCGACCGAGCTGTCGCAGGAGCTGGGCGTTCGCATCTTCACGGCCGACATCATCTACCACTTGTTTGACCAGTTCACGGCCTACATGGACAACTTCCGGCAACTGCGCAAGGACGAGATGGCCGACACGGCCGTGTTCCCGTGCGTGCTCAAGATCTTGCCCAACTGCGTCTTCAACAAGAAGGACCCGATCATTCTCGGCGTGGACGTGGAGGAGGGCATCCTCAAGATCGGCACGCCACTGGTGGTGCCGACGGCCGGCATGCTGCTCGTGGGCAAGGTCGGATCGATCGAACGCGACCACAAGGAAGTGGATCGAGCCAAGAAGGGGGCGTCGGTCGCTGTGCGTATTGACAACGAGAGCAGCGTAATGTACGGCCGCCACTTTGACCACAAGAACCGCCTCGTGTCCAAGCTGTCGCGTGCCAGCATTGACGCGCTGAAAGAGAACTTCCGGGACGATCTCCAGAAGGAGGACTGGCAGCTTGTGATCAAGCTCAAGAAGGTCTTCGACATCATTTAGATACGCTAGGATTCCTAGGGGAGACGAGAGGAGAGAGGAGAGGAGAGGAGAGGAGGGGGAGAGGACGATGGTCGGCGGACGGCCAGTAACAATCACCTTCAAACATGTGCTACATAGACTTCCGAACGTTGTCGGATTGATTTCTTTGAGCACAGGCGCTGGTCAGCGCGGTCAGGACTATACTGCTGAAGGACTATCCTTGCGTTGGCATCGGCTGAGTTGGATACAGACCGTAAGTCAAGATGCACTTTCAGTAAGACCAGATCTTTTTGGTGCTGTCGGCTGACGCAAATGCAAATGGATGGGCAGGAAGCACATGTGGCAGCGTCGTCATCCAGACGGCGGTGCAAGGATCGAGCTTCGAGCTTCGAAAATACGAAAACAGCAGGCAAACAAAAGGGACAGAGACCGAGCGGCTAGAAGGGACACACTTCAACCAGCGTGCATTTCCACGCACCCTGGAGTTTAGACGTTTGATGCCATATTGCGACTGGACTGGACCGGACTGACCACCGAGATGCGTTGGTGCTGCTGCTGCCATCGGCGTCATGGTTATCAAACAAGAAATAGAGAGAGAGATGGACAGGGAGAGACGTATAGACCAACAAAGAGAGATTCATGGTGGTCATAGACACTGGTGTGGTCCACAAATCCACCGAGTAGTCGGTTTAGAAACGAGAGGACTCGATCCAATCCGGTAGGTACACCCCGAACTTCAACGTAAACTCGCTTCCCGGGTCGGGTCATCGTGGTCTTCCTGACCCGGCAACTAGGGTCTTCGCCCCAGGGCATGGCAGCTGCAGTGGACGGCGAGCCGTTGGATCCTCTCGTTCGTACGCTGCGTGGGAATCTGTCGCTCCCTTTGTCGCTGGTTGCCACGTGGGAATGGAATGGAATGGCAGCGCGACCCCACTGAGTTCCTTCAGCTCCTGTGTAGGCGATATGCGCCTTTGATCGCGCCTGACTCCGTAAACTCCCTTGTCTACCCAGCTGGTAGAGTGCGTGCGAGTGGCCAAGTCGGCCGGTGCAGGTGACGTTTGATCCTCCATCTCCACTCAGCTGGGGGACGCTGCCCCATGGTAGGCGAGGGCACGCGTAAGGCATCGTGCTGGTCAGCCGGAGCCACCAACAGCAGCAGCACAGAGATGCAAACGCCAGTACCGTACTCTCTCGTTCTTGGTGTATCACTCCGTAGTGGACGTGGCTGCCTGGGTTTTCAAAAAGGACCCTTGGGCGCCTCCGGATCGGGATCGGCCAGGCACGACTCGTGGCAGAAGCAGAGCAGAGGTGCTCCCCCAACCTCCGGATCCCCGGATCCTCGCAGGTCCATGACCAGAGACTCTCTGGGTCGCTTTCTGGCTGTCTCTCTGTATGGGCTCTCGATCTGCTGACCACCAAACAAAAAGCGGAGGCAAGCGGCGCACTGCGGGACGCGTCTGCCGATGACGTCGCTGCCGTTCGCTGGATCCAACAACGTTCGAAAAAAACACAAACAAAAAACAAACAAAACATGCCATTAGAATCAACAAAAATCGGCGGGAGGGTGGGATCGAATCCAGATCCAGAGCACAGCGCTTCCAATCGAAAGTATCTGGATCGGGATTGATCGCGCGGCTTTTTTGGCTCTGGTGTCCAGTGCATTCGAATATCCTAGCCGAAATTCCAGAACATTTTTCGGGAGCATTTTTAGTGCAAAGGTGTTCTGGTCGGCAAACCTGAACTTTCGTGGAAGCGGGCCCCTGCCTAAACAAATGCACCAGCTGCTGTACAAGCAGTTCTACCGGAACAAAAAAGCTGATGCCGACGTTTCGAACTCTGGCGAGCGAGGCGAAGAAGGAAAAGCGGGAGAAAGACAGGGCGCAATGTGAAACGCTTGCTCCCAACTCACACCCAGAGCAGAAGCAATCCTCAAGATCTAAAGCAGACGCCGTGTTGGCACAGCCTGGTGTTCTACGCTCGACTCGTTTAGAGTCCAGAGGGCTGACCTGTACCGAAATTAGGATACGCCAGCACGTCCCCTCTCCCCTTCTCTCCATCATCCCTCCCCGCGCTCGCGCCTGAGAGGAGAGGAGCTCCTCTCGCTCCCCTCGACGTTCAACTTGCGTGGTGCGAAGGGATGCGTTGATGGGCTTGCGGGCGTGGCTCTTCCCAGCCTTTCACGAGAGACTTCAGCTCACTCACTTTTCATTCGGATATCCTCCGCTCAATCCTCTCTCGCACCAAAGGACACGCTCTGCGTAGTGTTGTCCCACCCTCCCCTCCTCCTCCTCGTCCGCCACCTCCCCCACTCACTCACTACCACCACCAAACTACTCAAGATGCGCATGCGCTCGGCTTCGTTCTCTGGCAACAACTGCTCCGCCATCCAGGCAGCTCAGGCTGCCGCCGCCACGTCGCCGCTCAAGAAGCCGATCACCACCACGCGCGTGCCCAAGTTCCTGCGCTGTCTGTACGACATCCTCCACAGTGAGGACCAGACGATCCTCGCGTGGGCCAAGGACGGCACGCACTTCCAGATCTTCCACACCAAGCGCCTGGAAGCCGAGGTGCTGCCCAAGTACTTCAAGCACGGCAAGTTCGCGAGCTTCCAGCGCCAGCTCAACAACTTTGGCTTCCGCAAGTGGACCAAGACCCAATCGAATGTGTGCACGTTCAGCCACCACCACTACGTGCGCCGCCACCCGCAGCAGCTCGTGGAGCTGGTCGTGCAGCTCAACGAGAGCGTCGGCTGCGACGACATGGATTCTGCTGGCGACAAGCCACTGCCTCTCGGCAAGCGAAAGAGGAGTGAGAGCACGTGCGAAGGCAGCAAGGCGGCCACCAAGACCATCAAGCGCGAGCCGCTGAGTTACACCAACCAGCGACCGGGTATGCTGCCGCTGGTCAAGGTCGACCCATCGACGTTCGACTTTGAAGTCGAGTCGTGGAGCCTCATGGCCGACATTCGTCCGCTGGAATGGGCTGCTAAGTCCCACCTGACCAAGATCAAGACGGAGAGCGGCAACGAGACGCCGACCAGTGCTGCTGGCTTTGCCGATATGGCGTTTGACTTCACCCTGGAAGAACTCGACGACATTCTGCTGACCAGCAGCAGCAACCCAGCGGCTCCTGAAGCTCACCCTATTGACACACGCCTGCTCAACGAGTACTACGGCGTGGAGCCGCCACTCGCGTGGCCAGAAGGACCAGAGTTCTTTGGCAAGACCGAACTGGAGATGTACATGCAGGACACGGAGCTGTGGGCTGGTCACTGAGCCATCCACATTGTCCGTTGCAGTGGTGTTCAAAAAGTCTGTATAGTATTTTGACCATAGCGTGGCTCAAAGCCAATTTTTGTGTAACTCTAGTATCAAACAAAAGCATTTAATTTCTCAACCAAGTTGCCTTCCTTGCGTCTAAATCCTCTGGATCCAAAGATCCGCGGGCTCATGCGCTGCAGCCATGGCCCATGCACGTCAACCAAGACTTTCACCGCCGTCTTCTCACGCGTGTGCGTACCGTGTCCTCGTCCATACAATGCGGCATTGGGTCTCCGCGTGGCTTCCAGAAGCCAGTGGATGCGGCCGTTTGACTTTAGGAATATTCAACGGCATGGGAGGAAAGGTTCGATATTTTATAGCTCCTGCCAGCGAATCACACGCGACGGAAGGGCGTCTCTGGGTTGAATCAACGGGTTGATGCTCGGAGGGTTCAACATCAAACACACGACGGTTTCATGGGGCGAGGTGGTCGAAACACTGGCGTCAGCGAAGGGAGATGCAGCCGCCGCCGTGAAAAGCTCACCAGCGCTGAGTGCTGAAAATCAAGATCAGTGGAGAAAGGGCGGCGTGATTGGTGTCCAAAGTTTCGATTTTCCCCCTTTCATCCAGAAGCGCAACGGCTCCACGCGCGAAACGTCGCGACCTTTCGCCCGCATCGCTTCGTCTATCTGGATCCTCTTCTCCTCTCCTCTCCCCTCCTCTCCTCTCCGCGTGGAGGATGCTCTCAAATGAGAGGACCAGCACAGAGACAGGATCGTCGGCTACGTAGGTCTCTTCTCGAGAGTATCCATTCGGTCCAAACGGATCTATATCATACTGTGGACCAGTCTTTGTTGTTGTTGTTGTTGTTGGGGGGGGGGCTCCATTGTGTTTGCCATGCCTGTAAGGAACGCTTGCACGCTTGGCGAGCCCTTTGTCGCACCCGCTGTGTTGTCGGTCGCTTCCGTTTGAATCTGCCTCTTCTGGATGGTCTAGACGACGCCTGAGTCAACGCGCCTCCTCACTCTCGCTTCTCTCCTCCGCTCCTCTTCGTGTGTGCGATCGAAACGCTCGAAGAGGCATCGCGCGGCCTTTCGTGGCTGCACTCTGGCGAACCTTGTTGACGCAGCGGAGTCGCAGGTACGGCACTGGCTACCTACGCGGCGTCGTCGACACATCCCTGTCGATTCGATTCGATTCGGAGTGCTCCTTCCTGCTGGCGAGACTTTTGACTGGCCACCACTCGTCCATCACTGGCCTTATCAGTGAGCCCTCGTGCAGTCGCGACCCGCATCTTCGTAGCGACGTATCTTGCCAACGCTGAACGCTTCTCGACATCGAAATGCCTAACGCCGACACCTAACACCTTGCAGATGCATTGGATCGTACGATGTTGAAGTTAACCTTCTGCTGCGAAGGCAGTAACATGCTTCAGAATTGTCTCGAGTCCTTGTTGAAGGATCCGCAATTGCGTGTTGCGCAAGAATGGATAGAGCTGCGAGGGCGTCTTCATGTTGTCGCACGTGAGTAATTTCCCCTGCAATCGTTTGTTAGAGCTCGTTGGCGTTGGGATCTGCGTGTCTGTGGCTGCGGAATGTTAGAGTCTGTGAGCCTGCAGCTGCAGGAGCTCAGTGTCACTGCGAGACACCGCGCGCGTACGTGCGCTGTCGCTCTTACCCAAACCGACAGGATGGCCACTTGTGCGCTGCGCCGCAGCTTCTACAACAGCGTCGATGATGCGGACTGCATGAGCTTGAGGTTTGGCGAAGTATTATATGCTAATGTAAGCTTCACTGTACCGGTAATGTGCTGTTCTACTTAGTCAGTATGGGTGCGGATTCTCAACAGATCGAACACCACGGACACGTTCAGCACCGCTTGAAGCATCCACGTGACCGACTCCATGAAGTAGTAGTGGTAGCGGACGGTTCTGAGGTTGTCATCGCGAGGCCAGTCATTCAGGAGCAGGTGTCGAAGGTAGAGGCAGTAGAAAACGCGCACTGCGGCAAGTCCGGCAACGATGCTTGAGCTCACGATGTAGGTTACTTGAGCGTGGACATGTTGGAGATATGGTAGTGAGATCGGACCCCACATACTCCGAAGCAGCAGCAGCACCAGCAGGAGAAATGAGAAGCAGAAATCGAGCTGCGCACCCATCGCGAAGCCGTAATTCATTCTCCACGTGGAAAGCTGGCTCATGATACTGAGTCCATTGAAGACCAGAAGAACACACCGAACAAACTCGGTCATGATGGGCTTGTCGTCGCTGTAGCTCTGTGCAGTGAACTTCGGAGTTTTTCACGAGGTGGCTCCACGCATTGGACGCGACAGGAGACTGCTGGAGAAAAACTAACTTCAGCAGAGGACGAGAAGTCTGTTTCGTGACCTCACCTGACTAGAGTCGATGATAAAGCATATGTGAAGATGCGTGTTGGATGCTACGTTGAAGGTTGATGTGCGATTTACATTGATTGATTTACTAGCACACAATTCTGTCGTTCCTACACTGGAGACGACGTTCGTACGGGTTGTTAAATACCATTTAGGGATAATAGGAGGGACACACACAGAGCCCCAGCCACTAGGAGGAGCTCAGTTGTCGGCGAGGACTTGCGCGGCGAGGCTGAGCAGCAGCTCTTCGCTTTCGAGCTGCTCGGCTTCAGCCACCGAGCAGAACACGTTGCGCATGTTGCGAGGACCGCGGTACGAGACCTTGGTGTCCACCGCGAAGCCCGAGTACACGGACCAGTTCCACAGTCCATTAGTGTTGTTCTGGAGGCGGATCGGCGCGCGAACGTCCGGGAAGCGAGGCTGGGTCTTGGTCTGCACTGGCTGAGTCTGGGTCTTACTGCGAGTGTCCTTGTGACGCGACTGGCGGCTCTGCTTGGTAAGACGCTTGATCTCCTGGGCACGCTCGAGCATCAGACGCATCTCCTTGGCGCCAATGTCCTCGACCTCGGGCTCATCTTCGTCGTCGGAGGCTCCGCACGTGGACGCGTTGGACGAGAGCTCGGCCGGGTAGGCATCCGAGTAGGAACGCGTTTTAGACGCCAGATCCAGAGGCAGCTCCACGGAGACGGTCGCTGTGTGCTTGGCATTCTTGCGGCGGTTGTTGCGGCGCGCGTTCTGGCGTTGGGTCTGCGTGGTTGGCTTGGTGGCCGTTGGCTTCAGGAGCTTCTCGACTGGAGGGTCGATAACGACGTGGACGACGTCGTTAGTCTCCTCTGGACATTCGCGTCCGGAGACTGGCATCCAGAACTGGTCCACGACCTTGGAGAGGGCAAAGCCCAGGAATCCGGAAACGGTGGCAGCCATGATAATTTGTTCTGGTGTTGGGATGGGAACGGGAATAAGGGAAATTGGATTATGATCGACGGAGGGAACGGATCTCCGCTACCGTAGAACATCATTGCTCCAGCGCGCACTGTAGAGTCACACGTGGAACCGAGTGTCGCGCAGACCACACGCAAGGCACAGCAACCGGCTGGGCTCGATAGACTTCTTGGCTTGGCAGGCACAAAGGAAAAAGACGGCAACTCAGGGAGACAGGTGGTGGTTCCGTCTATCTGAACGTTGGACTCTCTCAGCATTGCAACTTGCAATTTGCAAGTCCAGCAGTGCGCTGACGACGTGTCCCATAATCGTAATTTTTGCAAAGTATCGTCGCATGATCATTGGCCAAAAGCCCGACACAACAGAGGAAACCGCCCAAAATGCATGGTAAAGTGCGAGGCCGTCGAGTAGTCAGCACTAAAACCTCATCCCGTCCGCTCCGACCAGCTGGGTTGCTTCCTGTGGCTCTCGGTGGTGCTTTCAGCCAAGTGCCATTCAACAATGCTGAAAATGACACACGCGTCGTAGAGGCGAGCAGTTAGACCTGGTGGTCTCATTCGCGTCGTTTGGATGCGAAGCTCTGGATCCTTGCCTGTATAGACTGACCACCATTACTCAATGACAGCAAGGCGGTTCAACACGGACCTGCTGGTGGCCGACTTGCTCGTGATACGACACTACAGCACTGGAAGTCTATCCGGTCGTCCGCATCCAGTTGACTAAGCTGCACTGTTGGGTCTATAGGTCCCCAAGAATGGGTTGCTTCTTCGTACTGGATCAGTCTAACTTTAAACGACGGGTCTAACTGCCCCCATGTGGACCATGGTGTCTCCTGGTCCAGCGGATCCAAGCTGGCCTCCGCTCCTCCTCTGCCTGCTCCTCCCCCTCCTCCTCCTCCTCTCCGCTTAGTCAAACCAATTGGATCCCAAGTTGAGGCAGCACAACAGTACAAACCCACGACACAGTTAGTCTCCTCCACAGAGGACAACGGAGGAGAGAGGAGCTGTTGCTGCTGCGGATAGAACATGGCTACACTTTCGCTACCCTGCCCAATGTAGCCATTCCTCTCCCGAGATCTCCATGTTTACAGTACGTAATGCAGTGTTTTGCCATTGTTTATCAAATGTCTGTGTGTGTCTTTTGTGGAGTATTCCCCCACCACTGCTCTCTACTTCTTCTGCTTCTTGGCCTTGGACGACGAAGAGGACGAGCTCGGTGCGCTGCGCTTCTTGCTGCTGCTACTGCTACTGCTCTTGCTCTTGGACGACGAACTCGACGACTTGCTCTTGCTCGTGCTGCTGCTGCTGCTCTTCGACTTGGACTTGGACGACGACGACGACGAGCTGCTCTTCTTGGCCTTCTTCGCCAGATCGTCCTCTTCTTTGCTGTGCTTGCTCTTGAGCTCGTCGTTCTCGCGCTCAATCATACGCGTGAGCAGCTCCCCTCGCTTCTGCAGCTCGGCGATCGTACGCGACTTGAAGAACCAGTCAAAGCGGAACTGCCACGCCTTGCGGATCTCGTCGCGGATCTCGCTCCAGTGCTCCAATGGGCCGTACTTGTTCATCATCACGACCAGGAACACGTCCTCCTCCATCGTGTAGCCCTTGCTCTTGTAGCCGCTTGGGTACTGCAGCTTCATGTCCCGCAGTGGGTTGCTGTAGCGGCTGCACTTGCGGGCAAGCGCCTGCTTCACGACTTCGTTGCGTTCCAGTCGCTTCTCGCCGCGCTCGATCTTCTCAATGTACTTGGCGTGGTCCGCCAGCTCCGTGTACCGCTTCCAGAAGGTCACAAAGTAGCGTTCGACTTCGCCCACGTCCTTGGCAAGAAGCTGCGCGACCTCAGCGCACACAGAGGCCTTGTCGGCACGACCATAACGCTCGCAGCTCGTGATGAACTGCTTCAGATCGCGACGCGTCCAGTCTCCAAAGCCCTCACGCTCCAGCTTGGCCAGCTCGTTCGCCTCCTTGGTTTCCATCTGCGTGTCTTCCAGCTCCTGCTCAAGCGCTGCAGACTTCGCGTTGTCGCCATCTTCATTGTCTTCGTCTGCCGAGTTGGACGCCGAGCCATTCTCGACCTCTTCGCCGTTCTCGTTCTTCTTCTTGCTGGAGGGAGTTCGCGACTTCACACGCTGCTCTTCCGCCTTCGCCTCCTTGATCATACGCACGAGATCCTTGCGCTTGTTCTCGATCTGCGTCTTCTTCGTGAGCAGCTCAACCACGCGCTCCTGGTTGAAGAACTGGTAGTCGTGCACCACAGGCACCTTGATCTGGTCTGAGCCCGGCTTCTTGACCTTCTTCGCCTTGACGATACCAGCCTGCTTGCGGTAGTAGTCGTCTTCGTTGTAGTTCACCTTGCGTTCTCGCTGCGGCAATGCGATGAACGTCGACGGCATGATCTGGCCTGTGTTGTTGGCGCCCTTCGAGAACACCTCGCCTTCAAACTCGTACAGACTCGACACGTTGGCATCGTCGCCACTGAGCGTGAAGTTCGCCAGGTTGTGCTGCATGTCGTTGGCAATCTTTGCTCGCATCTCCTCCGTACGCTCTTCACCCTTCGCCAAGATGGCGTCAATATCGTCATCCGTGATCATCGAGCCACGCGCGTTGAAAATCTCGTCGGCACCGAAGCGCACCATGGTCATGAGCTCATCCTTCGAGAGCTTGCGGTTCTGCTGCGCGAGACGGCCCTGTTGGATAATGGCAGCGTCCAAGTACAGCTTGCGCTCCGCACGCTCCACGATCTTCTCTTCCACAGTGCCTTCCGAGATGAAACGGAACACGCGCACCGTCTTGGTCTGACCGATACGGTGGGCACGATCCATGGCCTGGAGATCCACCTGCGGGTTCCAGTCCGAGTCGAAAAGGATCACAATGTCGGCCGTCGCCAAGTTGATACCCAGACCACCGGCACGCGTACTCAACAGGAATGCAAACTTGGAGCTGCCCGGAGCGTTAAAGTCTTCCATCATCAAGTCACGGTCCTCGCCCTTGGTCTGGCCGTCCAGTCGGCAGTATTCGTAGTTGAAGTAACGCATGAAGTCCTCCAGAATGTCCATCATAGACGTCATCTGGCAGAAGATCAGCACGCGCGAGTCCTGGGCCTTGAGACGAGGCAGCAGCTTGTGCAGCAGCGTGAGCTTGCCGCAGTTTTCCCACAAGTGCGAGCCTTCCTGGAACGGCGGGCCTGGCTCGGCGCCTTCAAACAGGTACGGGTGGTTGCACACCTTACGCAGCTGCATGAGGATGTTGAGCAGACGCACGCGGTCGCTACCACCGATGGCGTTCAAGTGCGTGGCGTCGCGGTGCAGGATCTTCATGTACCACTCACGCTGCATCTCCGAGAGACCGACGTACAGCTTGGTCTCAATCTTTGGCGGCAGCGACTGCACGACGTCCACCTTCAGACGACGCAGCAGGAACGGCCGCAGAACTGTGTGGAGCTTCTTGATCACGTTCTCCTGACCGTTCTCCTCGTCCACATTGAACCACGTGTCGAAGTCTTCCGAGTCCGTGAACACGTCCGGAAGCAAAAAGTTGAGCAGCGCCCAGAGCTCATGGAGGTTGTTCTGCAGCGGCGTGCCCGTGATCAGCAGGCGGTGCTCGACCTTGTACTCGCGCACGACCTTGGACAGCTTCGAGTGTTCGTTCTTGACGCGGTGGGCCTCGTCGATCAGCAGATACTTCCAGTTGATCTTCTGGAGCACGGCCTTCTCAATGATCGCGACTTCGTACGACAGCACGAGCGCGTCAAAGTCTTTCCGCAGCACAGTCTCTCGCTGCACGGCACGCTCCTCCTTCGAGCCCATGAACTTGAACGCGCGGATAGACGGACACCAGCGCTTGAGTTCGCGCATCCAGTTTCCAACCGTGGACTTTGGCACAATGATCATGTGCGGGCCGTCAATGCCACGCTCTTCCTTCAGATACGCCAGCAGCGAGATGGACTGCAGCGTCTTCCCGAGACCCATCTCATCCGCCAAAATGCCGTTCACACCGGCGTCGTGGAGACGCACCATCCAGTTGAGACCTTCCAACTGATATGGCTTCATCTGGCCAAACTTGATGCTCTTGGGCTGCTGCGTGATGCGCGTCACGCGCGCGTCCTCCATCTCGCGCAGCGCCTCGGCGTCGGCGTCGCCGTTCTCCTTGGTCGTGGCCTTGTTGCGACGCGACTGCTTGGACGAGTCAGTCTTGGACTTGGACATTTCCTTACCGATAGCACTGCTTCCACCCATGAGGAACGACGTGAACACGTCCGACTGCGCCATGAGGAACGCCATCTTGCGCTCGCCCTGCGGCTTCTTGGCCAGCGCCTCGTCCGCCTCCATGCGCTGCTTCAGCGCCTCCAGCGACTTGGACTGCTGCTCGCGCTGGTGCTGCAACGCCGCGGCCTCCTCCGCCAGCAGCGCGCGCTTCTCCTCCTCCGTGAGCTTGGCCGTCGCGTCCTCCGCGGGGGATTCCTCCTCCTCCTCCTCCTCCTCCTCTTCGTTCGTGGCAGCGTCCTCCTCTCCTCCACTCATCTCCACGTCCTCGTCCTCCACGGACTCGGCGTCCGGATCCACGTCGTCATTTTCGCTGGCATTTGGCAGTTTCGACGTCGTTTTCGACGCGGATTTCGAGGCTGGAGAGCCTTCGTCCGTGCTGCTTTCGGCTCCGCTGGACGCGGCGCTGCTGGCGTCGCTGCTGCTGCTAGCGCTTGAGCTGAGGTCGTCGTCCTTGATGCGCTTCTTGATGCCCGCCATCGCGTTCGCTGGGTCTCACGTAATATGCGGGGGGAGGGGGGCGCGAACGTTTAGGTCTAAACGCTGGTGGTCTAAAAGTCGAACGGCGGCGTTGGTGGTTTTTAGTCCTGGAAAGATGCCCCGCGCGCTTTCGCTTGGCAGGGACTTGGCGCCAAACTGTGGCGCACATAGCGTCTCTACTAAGTACGATCACATCGACCTCCAAATTTGGGGCTCTCCAACGACGTTAATTTGGGTTTTGTTGGATGAAAGAGTGATGGTCTGCTGGTTGCCCCGGCGAAAATAGCCGACGTGAGGCCAAAATGGCGCCGATCCTGGCGTGGTCGCCAGTCCTCTGTATATGTGTGGACACCCACCACTAGACTTCACCATGCAGAATGACGCACCCACGCAGCTCGTGGATGTCATGGCCAGTCGAACGATGCGCCGGCGGTCGCCCATGTCCGTGGCGCCGCCCGAAGCTGCCGCCGCTCCAACGCCCGTTCGTGACGTGGTGACGCCGCCGTCGATCGTCGCTGGTGACAAGTCCGCGCGTCCGCATTTCCTCAAGGAGCGGTCGGCGACCATGCTCAGCCGTGTCTCCATCACGCCGCCGTCCACGGCATCGTCCTACGGGTCGCAGTCGAAAGCCAGTTCGTTTCTGATGGGCTTGGTGGAGAGGTCGCACTCGAGTCCGAGCCATTTTGAGCCCAAGCCAGCGCCACAGCAAACACCAACAGAAACGGCATCTCGCAGTGTGTCCCAGCGGCGCAGTGGCACGATGATCGAGCCCATGGAGCCGCCACCGCCAGAACCAGCACCAGGCCGACGCAAGAGCATCCTGCGCGTGGAGCCGCCGTCATCTCTACTAGCGTCGGCTGGACAGCGAGTGCCTCCACTGCAGAGCATCCGCTCGGGACTTGGCCCTCTAGACGCGCATAGTGAAGACGAACAGGAGTACGAGAGCGAGTCGGAGCTGCGCGAGAGGCCGCTGAAAGACCTCGTGCGGGACCTCGGACTCTACGGGAAGAAGCGCGCGACGCTGCTGCGGATCTTGAACGAGATCCACCGACGGCTCCAGGACGCAGAGATGGACGTGGGCTTTGGACCTACCCACTTGCCCATGTGCAGAGAGATCGTGGATGGTGACGCGCTCAAGTTTGCGGCACAGGCCATGCGCGAGTTTCGTTTCGACGTGGCGCTTCAGATGGCGGCCATCTTGCTGTTGTCGTTCCTCGCCGACGTCTCGGACCTCTACGCCTTCATGATGGCGGAGCTGGATATCGAGCCGCTGGTCCAGAAAGTCGTGGCCGACCACGTCTCGCAAGAGCGGCTCGTGATGAATGGATCCACGCTGTTCCACGCCATCAGCGAGTCCAAGCGCAAGAGCCACGTGATCAAAGAGTACAAGGCGAGGCAGGCGGAGAAGGAGAGGAAACGAACGGCGTCGTTTGTGCAGCAGGTCTTCGCTACAGGCTTGAATTCGTCCAAACAGAAGACCAGTATGAAAAATACCATGATGGAAGACCGACGGTTGAATGAACTGCATCGTCCAGGCTCGCGCTGGCAACGCAGTGCGCTCTCTGCGAGTCTCGGCGCGCCGCCGCTGTTGACTGCACACTACGACTTGGAAGTGACGAGCACGGGGCGAAGATCAGCCGCCATCCCACCGCTTGAGAGGACTCCGTCGATCGACGGAGACGAAGGATCTCACTCCATGCAGCTTAACGAAGGGTTCCAGGAATGGAGACCCATGACGTCCCCCGAGCCACCATCCATCTCACTGGCATCTCCGTTTCGGTCGCTGACCTCGCCCAGCACAACGCATGTGGCTGCCATCTACTCCAAGTCGCCGATGTTTGTGGCGCCGTCACCGCTGGCAGAGCGGATGAGCGTAAGAAGAACACAGAGTGCGACGGCACTAAAAGGTCAGTCGTCAAAGCGACGAAATCAAACGTCTGTGAGCAGAACGAGACAGCTCATTCCGCAAGTGTTCACGCGAGAGGATGAAACGGAACAAGTTGACGGAGTTTTGGAAGACGAAAGACTGGAGGAAATGAGCGAGAGGAGTGTTCATAATGAGGAGGTCGATCAAGAGCTCGGGCTGCCAAGTCAAGAGACCAGCGAAGAGTGCGATCGTGAGCGAATTGTCCGAGAAGAGTATGGAGAAGATGATGACGACCCAGCGTACGATGACGACTTCGCTGTTGATGAGGAGACAAACGATACGCGGCTTGAAGTGAGTGAAGGACGCTTGCTGCCGGTGGGCTCGGACAGTGAATTGATCGAGCTGGTGGACAACCCGGATCAAATTCACGAGTCTCCGCTGCAGCATGAGTCCCCACGTGAAGATGGAATACGGATACCGGGTAGACTCGTGGCTGTGAATTCGGACAGCGAACTCCAAGCAATGATCGAGAAGTCCAGCGACTCGCCGTCAATGAACCTGAAGCTGGAAGACGACCCGTTGACTACCGAGTTGGTGGGACTGCTCAGCGCGTGTGTCAACAGTGAGAACCCTACGGCGACGCCGACTTCTGGCCTGGACTCGGCGTCTCAAATGACGCCGATCACACTAAAACCCAACCGAAAGAAGAAACCTGCAGCATGTTCACCGTCGGTGTCGGCATGGGCCCCTCCTACGACGATTGCGCGGCCTGTGAGCAAGCGTATCATGGACAAGACAGCCAAAACGACCAAGCGAGCAGCAATTGCTCCGAGGATTTCTTCAGGTTCCAGGTCGCGTGAGAAGTCTGGTGTCGCGACAACTCAGATAACGACAATTCTCGACAAGATCAACGCCCCCGAAGACGATGCTGATGGTAATGTATCACCGGTGAATGCACCAGAGGTTCCACCGTCGTCAGTTGGGTTTGTCCACGTCCCTGAGCCGTGCTCGACGCCAACAACATCGATCTCTCAGATCCAAGCTTTGTACGCGCGCGGCCTTCAACACCACAAAGCCGACGAGCTGGACACTGCGATCAAATGCTACGAAGCAGGCATTAAACTGCAGCACAGCAGCGGCGTCCAGCGCGAGTTTGCGTCCTTGTACATCAACTTGGGCTCGGCAAAGATGACGCAGCACAAGTTGAGTGATGCATTGGCGGCCTTCACGCACGCCGAACGCATCCAGCCACACAACACCAAGGCCATCTTCAACTGCGGACTTGTCCTGATGCAGCTAGAGCGGTGGGAAGAAGCAAAAGCCAAGCTGGAAGCCGTCATCGCTGTGGACGCGAGCCACATCAGAGCAAAGTCTGCGGTGGTGCAGTGCGAACTAGCGATGCGGCGGTGACAAGGGCAGAGCATGTGAGCTGATGGAGAAGTATTGCACAATGGATGTTGCAGATCATGGTAGTCTGTATTCGAAGCCAAAATCCTTCCACACGAGTTCTCGTGCGCGCGTTGTCTTCAACCAACAGAGCGCACTGCCACGCCACGCCACGCTACACGCCACTCACAAATACAATAGAGAGAGAAGAAGTAAAAAAAACTACAACTCGGGTGCAGACTGGTGGCCCTAGACCACATCCAGCGACGCGCGTCTCCGTCTTGGGCTCGTGGTGGTGTTGCCGTTGTCGTAGTCGTCCTCTTCCTGCAGCCGCTGGGGCGTGAGCACGCGGAACACGAACGACTGCGCGACGATGTCGTGCTGGCGTGGGGAGCTCAGCGAGATGGGCATGGCCACTGAGTACTTGACGCGGTTGCCGAACTTCTCGTGCTTGGCGATGAGCGTCATGCCCAGCACGACGAACACAATGGCCGATGGGAATAACATCCACTGCGTCGACGTGAACTCGCTCGTCTGCTGGAAGAACACGATACCGGAAATGTTGCTCATGCTGATCCAGAAGGCCTGGAAGACTGGGTATGAAGACATGGTGTCACCGGACATGGTCGCGAGGTTGAGTGTGTGCGTCTGCGTGAGCAGCGTGGCCACCATAGCGCCTACGATCACGTACGTGCCGAAGTACACAAACTGGTTCTCTCCGTTGATGGTCGACGAGATCATCTCGGCCACACACTTGGCCAGCAGCATCGACTGCGCGCCGATCGTGCCCGAGATGGCGGCCCAGTACAGCGGCAGCTTCGGGTCGATGATCAGCGTGTGCTTCTCGATCTCGCCTTCGTGCTTGCGGGCCTTCTTGACCTTGGTGACCGTACCCGAGGCCTCGTCCAGCGCGACCTCGACGTCGTCGTCCAACGGGTCGTCCTCCTCGCCCGTGAGGCGCGTGGGCGACAGTGACAGCGTCTCTCCGTAGATAGGCGACGGGAAAGGCGACATGAGAGCCGAACGTGCCGCGGCCGATGACTGCAACTTGCTCGAGTTCGTGTTGGACGTCTCAGCGTCCGAGACGCTGTCGCGACGCTCGTCTTCCGTGGTGTCCTTGGTCTTGTTGGACGGGATGGGCTGGAGACGCACAGAATCCGGGTGGTTGGTCTGCACGCTGCCGCCAGTCAGCGCCTTGGTCTCGTCCGTGAGCGACGATGCCGCGACACGAAGAGCAGGCGCCTTGGAGCGACGCACGCGCAGGTACAGCGTCATGACGAAGGCCGTGGTGACGAAGCAGTAGAGGATGAACGGCGCGGCCTGCATGAGTTGGTAGATCTTGTCCATCTTGTAGTGGCCTGGTTCCGACACACTGGCGGCCGCGAGCGTGACGACACCGAGCGTCACGAGCGCGACGCCGACGATATCCGTGATGTACAGCGACTGCTTGAGCCAGAAGCGCGACATGAGGCAGTTGCCGAGGATCGTGGAGCCACCGCCCAGCGACGCCACGAGTGTCTGCGGCGCGAAGCCCAACGCGAAGAAGTCTCCGAGCGACGCGCCCACGACGCACACCATGCCGACCCACCACAACGGACGCATGTGGTACGGACGCTGCACGACGCGCAGCTCCTCGCGGTCGTGCGAGTACTTCTGCAGGTTCACGCCGAAGATGGACGCGAACGCCGCGCCAACAGCGATAGCACCGCCGATAAAGTCGCTCTTCATGATGGAAGTTGGTTGATAATGCGCACTTTCTCAATCAGGATTCCGGACGAGAATGCGGACCTCTGGGTTCTCTGGACGACGCTGGGTTCTGGACGACGCTGGACAATCCTGGAAAAATGCGGATTCCTTAGGACCCACAAATCCAGAGCCACTTCTGTTCTGCTGGAGAGGACGCCTGGTCTTACCGGTAGCGACGGACGGAGACGAGGTAAAGGTAGAGAACTAACTGCGCGGCGTTGCGGCTGTGGATTTCCGCAGGCTGCTGCTGGTTGAGTTCGCACCCTATGGGCCAAGAGGCTTTATGACTGCAGAGGCGAAGCACGTGATGCGATGGAGTTTGATGCCGATCCCGCAGTCCCAAAAAGTCTAACGAGAGAGAGGGCGCCGGATTTCCGGACAGCGAAGCTCCGTGCTCAGCGCCAAAACAAAGGGCAAAAGAAGCAGGTGTGAAGCACAGCGGAACCCAACCCCAGTCCCACGGAAGTGGCAGGCCGACTGCGCGGGCTAGGTTAACTCACTGGCTTCTATTTGCTCCTCACCGCTGACTGTAGAAGAGGCTGCGACATCCTTTCACTTGCATTCTTTCAGTCAAAAAGCCACCAAGACGATGGCGAGCTGATGGCGCGTCTGTCTCTACGCAGCATCCCAGTCAATGTGATCCCACATTTCTTGGATCGACAGTGACTCCGGGGTAGGGCTGAACCCAGCTGGCTAGATTTTTGGCAAGTGATTTTGAAGAGAGATCCAAGCACCCCTAATCATGTTCCACGCTCGACATTCCATGAACTTGAGATTCAACCAATCAATCTGATTCCACTTTTCATTTGTTTCAGCCAATCAGCCATCAGTCAGTGGCGACAGCGAGACAGTTCGTAACACCACAACGGTTTCTAACCCATTTCAAACATCCAACTTATCACCCCCCGCCATCAGAAAGATACCATCGGGCAACATGGCGACGCCGCTAATGGCGCCACAGCTGCAGTCGCTTCGTGCGGCCGCAACGCCCGCGCAGTATGAGCAGGCACTGAGCCACGCGCTGGACCGGCTGTCGGCCTCGCTCTCCGTGCCTGAGACACAGCGACTCGCTGCCGCAACGCTCGCGTCGTCTCCCCACTGCAGCGTTAATGCCGTCCTCTCGCGCTTCCAGTCGGTCGCCAGTGTCTGCGCCACGCCGCCGCGCAAGGCCGAGAGCGTGGGTCATGCGCTGCTGGAGCGACTCATCAACTGGGTAGAAGCCACTGCGCGCCATCCGGAGGTGCTGCGCTCGTCGCAGGACTCGCTGCTGGCCGTGTTCCAGGCCAATCCGGCGGTTTTAGGCGGCGTGCTGAGTTGCATCGAGAGTTATGACGCGCCGTTAAACGGCATTGCGCTGAGCGTCGCGCGACCGCTGCTCGTGGCGGCGCTGGTCGAAGCCAAGCCACGCCACGTCCAAAAGCTCGCGGTCGTCCAGACGCTCGTGCGGGTCGCCTGGGGTCATGAGACGAGCGAGGATGATTCCATTGAAGATGCCAACGCGCCGCTGGAGATCGCCACACACGTGCTGACGCGTGCGACGACACTGTCTCCGCTGTCTGCCGAGGAGGACGCCTGGGTGGTCTATCCGCCGCTGGTCGCGTCCACTGTGGATCTGCTGGTCTGCGGATCCTCTCCGTCTTCCTCCTCCTCCTCCTCCTCCGTCTCCGCTGTGGCCCACGCCGTCCTCCGTCGCGTGCTTTTCGGCCTCAAGCACCAGCTCAGCGTGATCGCGCTGCTGCAGTCGCTGCTGGAACTCGCGCGCGCATCTGCTCGTGCGCTGTGTTCGTCGTCGCTGCTTTTTCTTCTCGGCGTCGTGGTCCAACACGCTGAATCCGGCGACCGCGAGCAGCGGTTCGTGCTCCAGATCCTCCGAGCGGTGCTGCCGTCGCCTTCATCGTTCTCACAGTCGCGCGCCGTGTACGTCGAGTCGCTCGTCGTTCCTCTCGTGTCCGTGCTGTCTTCACACGCCCAGGACGCGTCCCCTCTGCTGCAGCTCGTACTGGACACGGCGTCCACGCTGTCTCTCCAGAGTGGAGACGCTGGAGAAAGCCACGTCTACGGAGAAGAAGGCGCGCATGCTGCATCGTTCCTCGCCCTCGTTGCATCACCTACAGCCTGTGAAGCGTGGCTCGCGTCGCTCTTCCAGACAGCGGATCCGGTGATCAAAGACCCATCATCCTCGCTACTCATCCAACTCGGCGCGTGCCTCGTAGACACTCGTGGACGTATCCGCTTCCTCGCTTTGGACGCGCTAGACCGCCAGTTGCAACTGCGTCGTGCCCACAAGAACGCGTCCTCCTACTGGACGCCGTCCGCCGTGAAGCTACTCGTGTCGACGCTCGTTGCTCTGACATCCTACCGCCCACCAGCGACTGCCAACCTCACGATGACGGGCGAGTGGCTCAGCCGATGCTACCAAGTGCTGGCTTCGCTGGCTGCGACGACAACGGAGACCATGAAGGTCATTCTGCGGCTCATCAAGCGCATGGCGGCCGCTGCGGACGGCGCCCACGCGACGCTGCGTGCTCAGGCGCTGCATTTGCTGCTGCTTGTGTGGAAGCAGGACTCTCGCGTTTATCCACAGCTAGAGACCATGCTCCAGCAGACAGAGCAGGACGACGACAACAGCGAGGAGCAAGACGAGGAGCTGGAGATGGTGCGCATGGCGACCATCCTCGCTGTGTGCGAGAAGGATCCGGAGACGGGCGTCGACTGGATCTCGGACATCCAGAAATCTCTGGATGACGACCGCGTTTCCGTCGTCGCCATGGCAGTGCGCGCAATTTCGCTGTTGTGTGTCGCCGACTGCCTGGATTTCGAGACCGTTGTCAAGAGTTTCGCGAACAAAATCAAGAAAAACCGCATCTCGTGTGTCGATGACGCGCTCTTCCAGCAGGAACTGTGCAAGTTTTATGCGTTCGGAGGCTCGACGGAGATCAGTTCCAAGTACCTGGCGAAGGTTCTGTCGGATTTGTGGGAGTACGCTGAAGCTGAGCGAGCGAGCGTGCGTGTGGAGGCGTTCGCTGCATTGAACAACTTCTCTCTGGAGGTGCTAGGCTTGCGACTGGTTGACGCGCACTCGAAGACCCGCGACGAGGATGAGGATGAGGAAGACGAAGACCTGACGGAGCACGATGTCGAAGAGAACGTCGACCGTGTGTGGCTGAATCTGCGAACTGAGGTCGACGTTGGAGTGCGTATTGAGATCGAAAAGCTGGTGAAGAAGATCCTTGAGGCTGAGAGCAAGACGCTGGCGCCTGGAGGAGCGAGTCGCACGGGCACTGGCGTCGCGTCTGCCGCGGCGTTTGCCTCAAAAGAAACTCGCGTGTCCGCTGCTGCCACGAAGGAGCTGAAGAAGAATCTGCCGACGCGTTTGCGTATGATCGAACAGCTCGACACGACAGCCCAATGGCGCGCGTATCTGCTCGCGTACGAACCGCCGGATCTCGTCGAGAGCAGCAGCGCGGCGAAGCAGCGCAAGGACAAGCGACTTCGCGTGGTGACGGGCCACATTGACGAGATGAAGGCGATCCTACAACGCTCGCTTGACGCTTCTGGTGTCTCTATCAGTCCTGAAAGCAAGTCGACGACACAAGAGCTGTTCGCGGAGCTGCTGCGGTCAATGGAGGCATGGAGCGTGTTCGGTCGGAAGTACGTTGGTCGCTTTGAAGAGCTCGCGCGGCTGCGAACGCCGACGGATGCCCCAG
The DNA here is from genome assembly GCA_023336355.1 of Pythium dissotocum. Classification (NCBI taxonomy): domain Eukaryota; phylum Oomycota; class Peronosporomycetes; order Pythiales; family Pythiaceae; genus Pythium; species Pythium dissotocum. The sequence continues at coordinate 77,253 of JAADWY010000022.1, read as the reverse complement.
TAGGCCACACGGCGGCTGTGCTGAGCATGCTCGTGGGTCAGCAGTTCACGACGTTGGCCGAGTCAACCGAGCATGTGCAGAGGTGGCTGGCACTTGGTGGTCTGGTTCAACACGCGAGTCTCGGCTCTTCCTCTCAGGCGCTTGCAGAAGTCGTGGCCAAGGCGAGAGCTGCGTTGCGAGCCCAACTCCACCAGTCGATCGAAGAGCTTCGCGTGTTCAAGGATGCCAAGCACAGTGTCGAGCTGCAGTACGTGCTACTGGGTTTGGTTCTCGCGCATCCAACGCACAACGACGTCCACCTGGAGACAACTCTGCCTCGTGTGACGCCATTGGTGGAAAACAGAGAGAGCGAGCTCCTTCGCGCGACAGCGATCTTGTTTATCAGCCACGCGAGTTCGCTGGGTGCCAGAGACGGAGAAGGCCGCTTCGCCCAGTGCAGTCGCATTCAAAGTGGGTCGACGACCGTGCTGTCGGCGTTGCTGCGTGCTTCGTGTGGTGATTGGGCGTCGAAGGCAGCAGCGGCAGCTTTCTCTGACTCGGGGACCTCGACGAAATCAATCGACTTCGCCCTGGCCAAGTCGGAGAATGAAGTTGTTGTGCAGTGGGCGGCTGCGATGGGCCTCGCGCAGATTTCGAGTCGCTTTGCACTGGTCACTCGACTCTCGTGGCTCGACTCGCTCCGCTCAGTGTTGTCGCAGCTATGGGAGCAGCAGGTTACTTCGGCCTCTTCCTCGCTACCTGTTGCGATCGCGCTGGGTCCTGTGCTTCTCGAGTGCGTGCGTCACAACCTTGTCGCGGCGAGCGATGTCCAACAGTTCGTCTCGACGCTGCTGCGAAGCCTGGAGACTCGAGTGGCGACAACTCCGTCTGGTGCTGCCGTACTTCCACTTCTGCTGCAGCGCATGGAATCCTACGGTTGCGCCGTATCAATGGCTGACGTCGAAGCCCTTGTGCAGTATGTTGAAGCAAGAGCCAGCGAGATGCAAACATCGTCCATCCTTGGCTCCACCGCGGGCAACTTGCTGTACGGATCTTCGAGCGCCGCCTTGCCCGTGGGCTCCGTCGCCGACGTCGAGTTCGCCTGGGAACCATCGGTAGCCGCTCGGATCGTCACGGTCCTACAGAGTGACCCGCACGCCCTCGCGTCAGTTGCGGATCGCATCGACTCGTTCTTCGTCGTCCAGAAGACCAAGACCTTCGATGCCCAGCTCCAAACGCTCCCGGAATCCAGCCTCGTGTCCAAGACGCTGAAGTTTCTTCGAGAAGGGGCTTCAGATGACGACGTGACCAAGGAGAGCACGCAGTCGACGCTCACGTGTCTTGCGCACGCGTCTCGCGTCGTGCCGCTGCCGATCGACTTCTCCGGCTTGGTACTTCGCGTGCTCAGCCGCTACGAGCGTGCTGACCAAATTCTCGTCAGCGTTCTGGACTTCGCCGCCTCGCACGCGTCGACCGTGCGTCTCCTCCTCGACACCCTGCTCGCCTCCGACGGTTTGCTGAATTACTCGAGTGACGTCTTGGAGAAATGCATCGACGCGCTGTCTTCATCGCGGCCTCGACTCACGACCGCGCAGCAAACGACGCTTCTGACTCGCATCTTCGAGGCGCTCGTGGAGAATTGGAGCCCGGTCTTCACCCGCGCTTTTGAGAGATGGATCGACTTGGCTGGGTCGCTCGTTGAGGCACCTCCCGCAAAAGCAGGGAGCCTCGAAGCTGAAGACGACGACGTTGGAGCCGCGGTCGCGACGCTCGCACTCGACCGCTTCGCCCGTGAGCTGCCTTTCTCGCCAGTCGACGACGACAACGAATTGAATCACGCGCTGCTGTGGCGCTTTGCATCTGTCGTACTGTCCAAGGTCCCAGAGCGCAGCCGAGTGATCGACTGCGTGCTGACGACTCCAAGCTCGTCGCAGCCGTGGTCGTGGTGGCGTTTTGGCGGATTGCTCAATGAGCTGCTTCGCCACGGCGTCGTCGCCTCCACCTCTGTGGCCTTCCAGTGGCTACTGCGACTCGACTTCTCGCTCGTCGACTCCACCCCCTCCGCCGTCCTGGACGCCTTCATTGCTGATTTCGTGGATGCCGTATGTGTGGCCAAGGCGGCGTCCGGCAAGAAGACTGCTCATCCACTCGACGCCAACGACACGTGGCTTCTGGAGCTTCTCGATGCTGTCGCTCGCACTGAGACCGTCGACGGCGCTGTGCTGAAGCGGAGCGTGTTTTTTGTCGTCGTCCAGCGTGTCGTCGTGTGGAGTGAAGCGCGCAGCCACGAGGCACACGGCGTGTCACGTGCGTCGTCTGTGGAGCCGGCGTTGGTCGCCTATGCGTTGCTGCACCACCAGCAAATCAAAGCCACGGGCGCGTCGGCCGCGCTCGTGCAGCGGCTCTGGATTCTGAACGAGTCAGTGGAAGTGGCGTCGGTGGTGCAGAATATCACGACGGAGCTCCACGTGGTCGCGGCAGACGCGGCGCGGCGGCTCATGGCGAACGACATGGCGGCGGAGCTCGTGAAGCAGCTGAGCTCGCACTCGTAGACGACGAACGGCGAATACAAAGCACTCTCAGGTATGAAACGTGTATTCCTATGCGTGTTTAATCCATGCAGGTGGTCGAATCATGCAGATATGTAGGTACCTATCATCGGAGAAGGCTGAAGTTTCCAAGGTTTCGTCTCAGATAAAGCGACCCAACGCCATCTTCACAGTAAACCCACCTCACCACCAAGTTCTCACTCCTCAATCCACGTTCTTCATGGCGACAACAGCGTCAACTCCCCAGCTCCCTCCATCGCGAGCGTTAGCACTGCTGAAGCGTCATTGCAGCATCTTGCGCGGGCGCCTTGCCTTTGACGAGCTCACGGCCCACGCGTCACAGCTTTGGCTGGGCCTCGTCTGTGTCAACGCGACGACATCCGACCTGGAAGCTGGCTTATGCTACCAATTGCTTGTCGCCGTGGATATCGTGAACGCGCTCTGTGAGGATCAATGCTTCACGGCATCGTAATCCGAGCTTCTGGCATCACGCTGTGTCGAACGCTGTGGATCGAGTACTCGAGCGTCGCGCGCAACTTGCCGCGGGCGATCGACGGTCCCTATCTGGTCCAGCCACCACAACACGCGATGGAGGATTTGACGCCGCCGCGTTTTTGTGTTTGCAGTGAATCTCAGTACCAGCGAGCGGCTCAAAGCTCGTCCTCGCTGAATGTCGCGTCAGATTACGCGACAGACGCCACTGGCACGTGCCCGCGCCTGCTTCTGACGTCGCAACGTGCTGGCCGGCCGCTGACTCTCGCCATTCCAGGACCAAATACTCACCGACACGTATGCTGTGTGCGTGGGGCTGCTGAACGGCTGCCGAACGGCCAGCATTGTGATGCTGCTCCTGGCTGCCTGCATTCGAACTTTGTGCGAACGGTGTTGGCTTTGGTAGGTCAGCCGAAGAAACGCGCGGTGTCTTGGCTGTGCGATGACGGTGCATTCCATGAGATGATGGCAACAAATAACCCGTTGAACGAGCACATGGACTGAAGTGTCGGGTGGACCAGTTTCCAAGGACGGCCGCGAAGCCTGGGCATGGGCTCAGCTAGTCCAATTGAATGCACAGCCGTCGTCGGGATCTGCTCGCCTGAGCCCTACTGGCTGGCTGGCAAACGTGTGTCTTATACTGGCTGGAGTGGACGCAGTCATTCGTCGCGTCGACAAGCTCCCGGCTCCATCCTTCCCCCAAGCAAATTGATGTGTGGGGTGGGAGCACCCATTTTGACCATTTTGACCATTTTGACCATTTTGACCATTTTGACCATTTTGACCCGCCTGATAACGCTAGTAGCGATTAAGCGCATGTTCGTCCGTGTTTTAATCAATTTCTTGTACAAAACCGAGACGACTCATCTGTCGATCCGATCTGCACAATTGCGGGTGTAAAAAGACTCTAATCGTGAAGATGGACTGTTCGCCTTGGGATTCCATGGACCGAGAACTATGTACATTCTCGGCCTCTATTCGCCGTTTGTTTACCTCTTTCTCTCTACAGAATGTCTACCAACAGTTCGGTTTTGTTCTGTTTTGTGCAGGTGACTGGGATTCCACCCTAGGGTTCTTCACAAGAGCGATTCACAAAAGCGAAAAGTCTCATCGTCCTCTTCTCCAAAGATATTACAGCGAGTGCTGCTGCTGTAAGTCGGCAACGGTCTTAGCAGCCCACCAACAGCTCATCATTGTATCAGTATGGCGAAGGTACTTCAATATTGTGGATCAGCGTAACCGTGTTGTCATTACCTTGGTGCGCCAGCCAAAGGCATTGTTTGAAAAAATATCGATCAATAAATAATCTCCTCATCCTCTGCCGTGCGTCGAAGTGCATGTACTAGTATGTGGCACTGCAACCGAGTGATGGGATTTTAATCCCAAACAGTTACAACACTTCGATGGTCCGCACACAGCAGGAGTGTACCAATTCTTCACAGCGACTCATTACAGTCCTCTACTGTAGCGTGTTTGAAGACAACCACTTCAAGACCAGGAGTCGACACGGAGATGGGAACCAGAAACCGAGCCACTCTTCTCTGGTTTTCGACTCGATTCTGGATCGTCTGGACTCAGCTGATCAAGAACGGAATGGAACCGGAAGAGAGCTTACCACTTGCAAGTTGCCGTTTTTTTTGCCTTGCAAAATGATTTGTTGTCGTGTCGGCAAGTGGCTTCTGAAAGTTTGTGGACAAATACGCGCACACACGCGTGGCCGGATTTCGTTCCTGTCGACGAGTCTGTCCGAATCGATTTGTTGTTGCGACTCGGCCCTTGGACTTCCGTTGGCTCAGCCAACTTGGTGGGGACTGGTGACACAACGCCGAGTTGTTATACAGCTCCTTCCACGAGCGGAGATGCTCTCCAATGACGCAAGCTGCGTCGACGAAGTGCATATAGACGGAGTACAGTATAACCCCCAAGCTGAACGACGGAGCCGCCCTCTTGGGAACTCTTGTCGGACACGGTGGCAGTACCATTGTCGTTCTCGGAATCCCGATCCTCCAAACTAAGCAACTCTACCTTCCTGAAGCATGGCGCCCGCTTCCCCCAAGTACGACGTCGTCGTCACGCCCAAGGAACCCGATGTGGAAAAGGACCACTCGGCCGCCCGCTCCTCGACCAAAGCCAAGTTGCTGAAGCACTTCTTCGGCGTGCCCGGCATCGTTGTCGGCGCCATCATCGGCGTCCTCATTGGCTACTTTGTGCAGAAGAGCTCGCCGCCTGCGACAGTCGTCTCGTGGATCGGCGTCCCGGGCGACCTCTTCATCCGAGCCATCAAGTGCTGCGTGCTGCCGCTGGTCTTCTCGAGCCTCGTGGTCGGCATGGCCGACATGATCGCCGTGGGCAAGGCCGGCAAGATTGGCTGGCGTACGTTCTGGCTGTACATGGTCACGACGCTCATCGCAAGTATCGAGGGTCTCATTGCCGTCCTCATTGTCCGTGGCTGGTTCAGCAAGAAGGAGACCACGGCTGAGTCCACTGCCGCCGAGGTTGCTATGGCTTGTGAACAGCCCGGGTACTTCTTGAGCGAGGTGAACGGAAGTGTCTCGTGCGCGTACGACGAGGCGTACAACTCGACCGGCACGTTCTCAAACTCGTCCAAGTTCACAGTCACCGACGTGAACGGAGTGTTCAGCCTCGCTGACACGGGCTTCACGCGGCTCACTCTGTCCGAGTCGCTCCAGGAACAGCTCAAGGTCATGGTGCCGGCCAACATCACCATGTCCTTCGCTGAGGGCAACTTGCTCTCTATCATCATGTTCGCTCTCCCCTTTGGTGTCGCCGTCCCATTCTGCCGCGCGATATGCAGAAGGTCGCCGAGTTTTTCCGTGAGATCAACGTGGTGGTCATGACGCTGATCAAGTGGTTCATCAAGCTCACGCCCATCGCCATCATCTCGCTTCTGTCCACCTCAGTCGCTGGCCAGGACGACCTCAGCTACCTTGTCTCGGACGTCGGAGTCTTCATCGCCTGCAACCTCGTCTGCTTCGCTATTCAAGCGTCCGTCATGTACCCTGTGATCTTCTACGCGTGCGTGCGCCAGAACCCATACAACTGGATGCGCAAGATGGCCAAGGCCCAGATCTTCGCGCTTAGCTGCGCGTCCTCCATGGCCACTTTGCCGATCACCATGGAGTGTGTCGAGAAGACCAAGGAAGTCTCAGCGACCATCTACCGCTTCGTACTCGCGTGGACATTGAGATCCAGTGGCAGTTCTTACTACAATAGTGGAGGCAAGCCGCAATCCTCATACTACGTGGTATTTCCAAAAAGGGGTATGCTGGTGACCACAACACGTCCATCTTTCGATTCTGAACAGGCTTGAGACGCATTGATGTACCCTCTTTTGGTTCATGATCTCGCCAATCAACGCTTGCCGCTTAGCTGGAAAGGCATCACCGCAATCGCCAATATTTTCCAGGGTGCTCGATTGGTTGAACGACCAAAAACCATGGGAGGATCACACGGCAATCCACGCGACGCCCCGCACGCCACGTCACCGCCTACGAGCAGCTCTGTAGCGTCTGCTAGCACCAGTATGAAGCGCCTGCGCGAGATGGAGATCCTGTTCGTGGACGAGCCGCGTGAGCTGCGGCTCATGATGGACGATCTGGAGAAGCAGTCGAGTGCAAAAGACTGGCACCTGAGCGTCGACTTGGAGGGCATCAACCTCTGTCCCGACGGTGAGGTCTGCTCGCGCAGTTGTGCAGCAAGGACAGTCGCACAGTGTATCTCGTGGACTTTGTGGCTATGAACCCGCTCACGGAAGAGCCGCGCCTGGCGGCGATGCTGTCGAGCCCCACGGTGCTCAAGCTGCTGTTTGACCCGCGCAACGACGCCGACGCGCTGGGCTCTTTACACGATGTGCCTCTGCGTGGCGTGCTGTGTCTACAACTGGCGGACGCCGCCCACCGCAAGCAAAAAGGACAGCGCTGCCGCTTTGTGCGTCGCGTCGAAGTCGGAATGGAGGACGTTCGCGTCTCCGACAGTGACCGCCGCGAGCTCACGTCCATCCGAGAGATCGGCAGAAGGATGTTCCGTCCGGCTAATGGAGGATCGTTCGAGGTGTTCAGGCAGCGACCGCTGGACGAAGACATGCGTAAGTACTGCACCACCGACGTGTTCCTCTTTGACGAGTTCAAGGCCGCGCTGTTCGACACCCTGCGGTCTGAAAGGTCGAAGGACAGAGTGCGTAACTTCTCGACGTCGCGAGCGCAGGAGTGGACGACGCCGGGATTCACGCCGTATGGACGTGAAAGGGCTTGTGTCCGTACTAGCCGCGTCAACATGGAACGTCTTCAATGGTGGGAGACGGTGGACGCAAGAGCAACCATGGCTACAACCAAAGACGACTTCGAAACAGTCTCAGGTATGAGTCATGTGTATTGCGATGCGTATTCAATCTATGCAGGCGGTAGATCATGCAGAAATGTAGATGCAGTCCTCACCAACTGAGCGTGCTTAGTGCGTGGACTGCGTGCGAGTGATGGCGGCCACTGGGGTCGTCGGGATCGGCTCGTCGGCGCCCTGCTGGCTCGCGAACGTGTTGAAGATCTGCTCGAGCGTGGTCTGCGAGACGCTGTACTCACGCACACCCAGCGCGCGCTTGGAGTTCTCGATGGCTTCGAAGACGTTGGCGAGTTTGAGGCGCGAGACGTCCACGAGCTCGTCTTCGCGGATCTTGAACCAGCACGAGTCGTTCTGGCGCTCGAGCAGCTCGACCGACGGACCGAAATTGTTGGTCAGGAACACCGTGAGGTTCTCGAAGCGCTGTTCGCCCAGCCACCAGGTCGCGAAGGTCGACGCCAAGACGTAGCCGTCGCGGTCCAGCGTGTGCGCGACCGTGAAGCCCGTCGGATGCGTGTTGGCGATCTTGGACGCCCAGCTCGCCATGCCGAAGCGGTTGCAGGCCTCGTCGATCTCGTCACGGCTGATGCGCGTGTGCAGCGACTCGTAGTGACCGTGGACGAGATCACTCACAGCAGCAGGCTCAGGCGCGAGAAGCTTGGCGTCGAGCATGAGTCCGTCGCCGAAGCGGTTCTTGAGGTGCTGGATGCTGCCGATACACTTGAGCCCGCCGCCCACCATGATACCGACGCGCGTGCACAGAGCCTCACACTCTTCCATGCTGTGGGTCGTGAGCACGACCGTCGCCTCCTTGTTATGGGTCGAAATCTCGGAGATGACGTCCCACATGAAGCGGCGCGACACTGGATCCATACCAGTCGACGGCTCATCGAGGAACAGAATGGTCGGCGAGCCGATCATCGCGATCGCCACCGACAGCTTGCGCTTGTTGCCGCCACTCAAACTGCCCGCGAGCTTGTGTTCGAAGTCCAGCAAGTTGAGCTGCGTCATCTTCTCCATCACAACGGCGTTCAGGTCTTCGCGACGGATGCCCTTGATCTGCGCGAACAACTCCAAGTGCTCGCGCACCGAGAGCAGGCTGATGAGCGCGTCAAACTGCGGACAGTATCCGATCTCGCGACGCACTTGCATTTGCTGGGTCAGGATGTCGAATCCGCTGAGCGTCGCGCCACCAGCCGTCGGCACGATGTCGCCTGTGAGCATCTTCATGGTCGTGGTCTTGCCGGCACCGTTGATACCGAGGAAGCCGAAGCACTCGCCACGCTTGAGACCGAAGGACAAGTTCTTGACGGCGACCTTGCTGCCCTTGCGGTACACCTTGCGCAGACCACTGAGCTTGATCGCATCTCGGTCGGCGCGTCCCGTGAGCACACGCTCCGACTCCGCCGCGACGTCTTCGTCGATGGCCTCGACTTCAATTGGCGTCTGAGGGTCCTTGGTTAGCATCGACTTGACCTTGGGGAACGTGAGCGCGAAGTCGATGCCAACAGCCATTGCGAAGAAGAGCACGGTGTCGATAATGAGGAACATGATCTCGTAGCCAGCGTTCTCAAGCGCGAACGGCTCCAGCGAGCGCACGGTGTCGAACTCGCCGCCGCCGCTGTTGACGATCGACAGGATGGTCAGGTCCATGAGTCCGTTGGAGAGACTGTAGACGGGTGAGAAGCGGTAGAACCACTTGAGCACGCGGTTGGCGGACTTGGTGCTGTCGATCATATCGAGGATGAAGGAGACGATCAAGAAGCCGAGGCCGATGACGAAGTTGATGAGGATCATCTTTGTCTGAGCGGCCGCACCGTCGGTGAAGACGAACGACCAGCAGTACGCGAACGGGCAAATGGCGAGACCGAAGAGCAGGAAGAGCACGATCACGGCGACGAACGTGTCGCTTGAGCAGTTGATGCACTTGTCGGAGCCAGTGAGGGCCGAGAGATCGTACGCCTGGATCAGGATGAGTGCGGCGCAGCCTGGGATCAAGTACACGAGGAAGTCCCACAGGAAGTTGGCGAGCCAGAACGAGAGCAGGTTGACGCCCGAGACGAGCTGCTGGTGCTTGGAGTTGTGGTCAGGGTGGCGCTCGTTCACGAGGAAGACGACGATAGACGCTGGGTAGTAGCCCATGGCGATGGCGATGAAGAGACACGCGCTGAACGACAAGAAGCCCGTAAGTAGAGCTGCCGTGGACGCTGTCTGCGGCATCGGGTAGCTGTTGACTGTGAGCGAAAGCTTGCTGACGTCCACACTTGGCGTCGCCTGCTTCGCCAGCAAGCGGTAGATCGACTGGTCCATGAGCCCCTTGAAAACGGCTGAACCGTGCGGCACCGTCGTGTTGATCATCAAGTTGTAGCTGAGAATGCGCGCCGTCGAGTCGGAATGCGCGAGGAAACCACCGAACTGGCCGACAATCGACTCCTCGTAGCCGCGGTCGTGAACTGCCTGGCTCAACTTGAGCAAGTAACCCTTGGCGTCCGTGTGGTTGATCTTCGGATCCGTATACGATACGCCAAACACCGTCGGTGTGTCGTCAGCGTAAGGCGGGTTCCCGATAGAAGTCGCTTCCACAGCCACAGGAGACGCACCGGTGAAGTACGATGTTCCGTCGAGAGCACTCGCACACCAGTCACCAACGCCTGGCTGGCAGTAGGCAGGCACGAGGATCTTGCCCCCCGGGACCTTGTTGCGCAAACCGTCCGTCGCCAGGGAGATACGCTTGTCGTGCTTGGTGAGCTCACCTGCCTGGAGCAGTGACAGACCGAGCACGAGCCACATGATTGGCAAGAAGATGCTGACCAAGCCGTACTTCTTGTCACGCTTGGCAACGCGGAAACGCTTCTGGAAGATCGCCCAGAACTGCACGCCGAACAGAGCATTCGCAGACGCACGCTCTGGCTTCGGCTTGGCATCGGACGTGTCGGAAGTGGATGAGTTGGTCCCAGCCACGCGCTTGTCAGCTTCCTCGCGCTGCTTGACAGTGTTGAGCAGCGTGTGCTGCTGGTGGTCCTCATCATCCGCCGCCTCAGCGACCTTGATGAAGACTTCTTCCATGGTAGTGACAGAGATACCGTATGACTGCAGGCGAAGGCTCGAGAGCTTCTCATCCAACGATCGGAACAGCTTTGGGAACTGAGACGACGCGTCCAGCGGCAACTGGAACGCGACCTCCGTACCCACGTTGCTCAGCACACGGCCAGTCGGGATGCTGCCCAGCACGAAGTCGATGACCTTGCTGTCGTCGCAGTCGGACTGCTTCACGATCGTGAGGTTGTAGCCGGCGCCGTAACGGTTCTTGAGGAACAGAGGCGACCCGCAGCAGCGCAGCTCACCCTCCGCCATGATCGCAATGCGGTCACCCAACACATCGGCTTCGTCCATGAAGTGCGTCGTCAGCACGAGCACGCGATCGTGGCGGTTGTTCATGAGGATCTCCCACGTGCTGCGGCGCGAGTACGGATCCATACCCGAGGTCGGCTCGTCCAAGAACACCAGCGAGCTGTCGCCCAGCAGAGAGATCGCCACGGAGAGCTTGCGCTTCATACCACCGGAAAGCGCGCTCGAAAGAACGTCGCGCTTGTCGGTGAGTCCCACCTCAGCGATCTTGTGGTCGATCTCGGCCGCGAGCTCGCTACCAGAGTATCCCTTGATGCGAGCGTAGAAGTCGAGGTGCTCAGCCACAGTCAACAGAGGGTACAGCACGTCGTGCTGGAAGCAAATGCCCAGCGACTCCCGCAGCTCCTCCATGTCCTGACGCACCGACATGCCCTTAAAGAAGGCGTCACCTGAGCTCGACTCGAGCACACCCGTGAGCATCGAAATCAACGTCGTCTTGCCAGCACCGTTGTGGCCAAGCAAACACGTGATCTGGCCGGCGTACATGTTGAGGTGCACGTTGTTGACTGCGACCTTTTCACCACCGGGGACCGAGAAGACCTTGTGCATGCCCTGGACACACAGCGCATCACCACTCTGCTCCTGGTCGACGAGATCCGCACTGACAGGCTCGATGTTCGGGTTCACAGGCACCGTGACATCCGACATCTCGGCCGGCGGAGGACGCTTGTGCTGGTTACGGCGTCTGCGCCAAAACGACGGACTGATGGGGAAATACCACTTCTCGGGCGTTCCGTACATCTTGGGCACAGCCTTCTCCAGATACAAGCCGATCAGCGTGTACAAGATCGCGTCCAGTGCCAAGAACCAGAGGGCGGAGCTGAAGCGGTAGTTGTGCACTGGCGACGAGATGTTGCTGAACGTGACGCCCACGTGCGTGGTCTCAAGCTCCGTCAGCGTCCGGACGGCGAAGACCATCGCAGACGGCGACAACAAACTGGCGATGTTCTTCGACGCCTCGGTTGACGCGTCGTTGAATGCGTTGGAGACGGCGTAGAGCACGAAGAAGGCAACGATGCCGACGTAGGCTCCAGTGCGGGCCTTGGAAAAGATCGTGCTCACCATGTAAGCGTACGCGAGGATGGTCATGTTGAAGAGGAAGAAGAAGAGGAAGATGATGATGGGGTTGGAGCTCACGAACAGACCGATCTGCGCCGCGATGGTCTGGAAGATTGACGACAGGAACAGGATCGCGATGTACGTGATGTACCACGAGATCACGATGCTGCTCTCGTTGACACCGAGGATCTTCATCAGTTCCTTGGAACGCGTCTCACGCTCCGTCATCAGACTCACGAGGATTTTGGACAGCGTCAGGATGTACGTCATCAAGAAGAAGATCGGGAAGATGTCCTTGGTCGTCGGGTAGAAAGTCGACTTGGTGTACGTGTGGATCGGGAACGGCGTCGTGAGCGCACCCAGGTACGGCTGCGGTGCTTGGCGCAGAGGCTTCACGAGCGCCTCCTGCTGCTCCTTCGTCAGCGTCACGTTGAACTCAAGTGACGCTAAGGTCTTGTAGAACTCCCACTTGGACGCCGCAGTCTCGAAACTTCCACCCAGCGCGCTGGTGTCGCCGCTGGCCTCGAAGAGCTCAGCCACGACCTGCTTCACAGCCGGATCGTCGGTCACAGTCTTCAACAGACGAGCATCCAGATCGGCACTGCTCTCCGCCACGGCGTTCGTAGCCTGGCACTTGCCCGTCGTGAACTTGGTGGTCGCGTCCCACGCCGGCATGCAGTTGACGAAGCGAGCCACGAGCGTCTGCAACGTCATGAAGCCACCGGCCGCATACTGCTGGTAGGTCTCGCGGTCGATGTCCTTCTGGAACTCGTCCCACGTCGCCGCGTCCGTGTAGATGGTCTGTGGGACGTACCGCGCGTTGTTGTCGTCGGGTAGGAACGTGCTGTTAAGACGCAGCGTGAACTCGATGGGCGTGTACGAGCCGAGCGCGTCCTCCGCCGGGAACTGTTCGAATACAATCGCACCGAAGATGCGCGGCTGCGAGGCGTTCTTGGCATAGTCCTTGGACTTGATGTACGTCTCCAGATCGCTTTCAGTCTTGAAAAATTCGACGCTGTCGGCCAGTGACGGCACCACGATGCTCGCCGACGTCGACACGTTGACCGCCACGGTCGGGTACCACGCCGCCACGGTCTCGTAGAAGTACTGGCGCGTGAAGGGCGAGTCCGGCGCGATCGCAAGCTTGAAGGGCGACACTCGGCCTTCGCACGACTCCGGCAGCGCGTAGACGCTGGACGCGTTCATACTCACGCGGCCGCCGTACACGAGCTGCTGCTGACACGCAGCGGCCTGTGGCTTGGCGAAGGTCTTCTTCTCACGCGCGAACTCATAGGACAACTTGCTCATGTGGAGCAGCAGCCCCGTCATACTGGTCTCCTGGACAGCGTACTGCGGCGCGAAGAACGGCGCGATGATGGTGTTGCCGTCGCCGCCGTAGCGCTGGAAGAGGTTGAAGCCATCGGCGTCGTTGGAGAAGCCCGACGGCACGGCGTACTCCTTGGTGGTCTTCTTGATGAAGCCGATGAACACGATGTACACGACGGGCACGAGGATCTCAAGAATCAAAGCGAGTGGCTTCTTCTTCTTGAGCCACCAGTTCTTGCGCAGCAGCGTGGGCACGAAGCGCAGCGCCGCCTTGCGCTTGGCGCGTGCGTTGGTGTCGTCGCGTGTGTCGTTGCGCTTGTAGGGCGTGCGTGGCGACGCCGCCAAGGCCGCGTCTTCCCTAGTCTCCATGAGGTTGAGGTCGCTGAGGATGGAGATTGAAGTTGTTGGCGTTGTTGGAATCTTGGAGTTTTGTTGGAAGTTGGGAAGACGGCAGATGGGGTTTTGTTGGCGTTTTGGTTTTGTTGGATCTTGTTGGTTGTTGGTGGATTGGGTTGCTACTCGGAAGGTAAATCCAGGAATGAGACTGGAGGAGGGCGACTCCGGATGCTGGATGGGCGTGTGAACCCAGCAACAGGGAGACTCTGCTCAGGGGGATAGACCAGTTCACACTCGTGTGTGCTTACAGTAGGACACGCCCAGAGAGGTGCTCGCTCGAGTCTCTCGACGCCGTGAAGCCAATACGGTACTGAGTACGCTTCACAACATACCGGTATTGTCCTGTTCACAGTCGCACAACCCGAAGCTCGAACGACGGAAAGCAGGAAGGCAGGAGATGAGAGGCGTCTAAAAGTTTGGCACGACGATGCGAGGCATCCAACAGGCTTCCGATTACCAACATTCCTGTGAAGTAACGGCAAGCAATACGCGTCCGTTTCCGCTGCATGACTCTTGCTGGTGCTGTTGGACTCTGTCTTGGAGTGGGTGGATTGAACCCAACGCGACGCTACACTGGCCAATACGAGACTTTCATCATACCAGCATGCCAGCGCACAGCGATACGCACACTGGTGCTGTACTCCCATTTCTACAGTTGCAGTTTTGTCCTTTGTGCTGACTGATGAGGCCAGTTGGATAGACTGGATAGTCCTCACAAGCCACGACGACCAGCCAGCGCCTCATTTCTACTGAGAGGACACGCATAAACCAAGAATACGCTCGCTGTGTGACATCGCACCCCACTGCCGATGCTTGTTCCGACACGTGAAGTAAGCGCAAGCGTCCGTCTCACACGAGCTGCTGGACGAATGGGTACACTACCATCACTCCTCGCTTACTGCCACGATGGCATCATCAACGTTTGCGAGCGATAGACCAGCAGGAAGACCCGAGGAACCGACCACGCGGATACACGCGTTGGACTTGCCACCCATGGCCGAGTCTCTCGCTGTCCTTACTGTGTGAGGAAGCTGCTCATGGGAAGCTAGGGAACTCATTCTTACGCGATCCTACACTATCACTGTGATTGTATCACAGGCTGGCAGTCGACGGACTGATGGGTGCAGTATGGAGCGTAGTGCTGCGAATAGACTGTATGTTCAGCCAGTGTGACAGCCTCGGTCGAGGGTCCGATGTCTAAAGCTCATCGTCTCGCGAGGAGGACTGCACTGGTCTTCTAGCCGTATATGCGGACAAGATAGACCTGTCATGTTGAGATACACGTAGTCATCCTGCACGAACGTGGCTTGATGGAGCATATACTCTCTCTCTTAACGCCATGCGCAGAGCGCTCAACCGCTCGAGAACTAGTCTACATGGCAATTTACAGTCGCTGGGTGGTGAGTGAGTCAGTTTGAAACCATTCTCTTCGAATTGAAGACTCTGGTGGCTACTGAAGCCATCGGGTGAATCAGAATTCGGATACCGGAATCAAACATATCATTTTTGTTGTCCAAGCTGTGGAAGTGCGTGACTATTGCAGTGTGATGACGCGCGGGTGCATCATCAACTCGATGAGTGGTTGAAGACTCGCTATGCGTCCTCTCACTGCGATCTTGTTAAAAACTCGGGCCAAACGACTGGCTGCGAATGAGTGGTTCGCACGCACCCACACAGTGGGGCTGCGCCTGCCTTCATGGACATTGTGCTGGTTGAATAACATCACTGACTTGGGAACTGCCGAGCATCATCACTGTCCACCCGGCGCATAATCGCAGTCATGTCCACAGTGACCGCTTTTGTGAGCAGACGAACCGACAGCTTCAACATGATTCTGTTTTCTGAATCGTACTCTATCTGAGTCTGGTTCTGATCAGACGTGGATACACAAAGTGGTCCACCCTAATTTCGTGCGTCGCGGTCCCACGTCCTGGTTTTCCTAGGATCGCACGATTTGCGATAGTCCCCCTGGAAGCAAACGCGGCACTGAAGTCTAAACCACGCGGCGGCATCTCTCCTGTGCAGCGCAGCATCAATCAGCGCCGCAGCTCACCTTGGAGATCAATCAAACCAGTCTAACCGCGGCAGTGATGTTCCCGGGCCACTCCAGCATGGGCTATCCGTCCTCCTCCTCCTCTGGCGGCCCCCCTCCCCCCGGGGGAGGAGCTCCTCCCCCTGGAGGAGCCAACGCCAAGGGCAACCCCAACTACTTTCGCGACGACAAGAAGAAAGGCGAAGTGAATGAGCTCAAGAACCTGCTCCGTGAAGTGACCGTAGAGAAGGACATCAAGCGCAAGCGCGAGATCATCAAGAAGGTCATCGCGTACATGACGCTGGGCATCGACGTCTCGCGCTTGTTCAGCGAGATGGTGCTGTGCGTGGACACGAAAGACCTCATCACCAAGAAGATGGTGTACTTGTACCTGACCAACTACGCGCAGAAGAACTCGGAGCTTGCGATCATGTGCATCAACACGCTGCTGAACGACTGCCGTAATGAAGACCCGATGGTGCGCGGGCTCGCGCTTCGGTCGCTGTGCTCGTTGCGACTGGAGTCCATCCTCGAGTACATCCACGACCCGCTGCAGCAGTCGCTGACGGATACGAGCGCGTACGTGCGTAAGACGGGCGTGATCGGCATCCTCAAGGTGTTCTCGCTGAACCCGGAGCTCATCAAGGAGAGCGACATGATCGACACGCTGTACAACATGATCCGCGACAGGGATCCGCAGGTCGTGAGCAACTGTCTGCTGGCGCTGAACGAGATCATGGCCGACGAAGGCGGCATCGCCATCAACACGCAGATCATCATGCACCTGCTGACGCGCATTTCGGACTTTAACGAGTGGGGACAGTGCAACATCCTCCACATCCTCGCGCGGTACAAGCCCAGCGGCGACGACGAAGTGTTCAACATCATGAACACGCTGGAGCAGTGTCTCCGCGTGAGCAACAGCGCCGTCGTGCTGGCCACGGCCAAGTGCTTCTTCCACTTGACGGCGCGCATGGACGCGATCCAGGAGCAGGTCTTTGAGCGGCTGCGTCAGCCGCTGCTCACGCTCATGGCCGGCGGCTCCCACGAGATCAACTACTGCGTGCTCCACCACATCCTGCTGCTCGTGGGCAAGCGGCCGCGCGTGTTTGGACGCGACTACCGCCAGTTCTACACGCGCTACAACGAGCCCACGCACGTCAAGTACGTCAAGATCGACATCCTCGCGCTCATCGCCGACGCCTCCAACGTCGCCGACATCGTGACCGAGCTCAGCGAGTACGTGACCGACGTGGACCAGGAACTCGCGCGTCGGTCGATCCGCGCGATCTCGGATATCGCCGTGAGCACCAATTTCCACGAGCCGCCGCCTATGCCGCAGCAGTACCCAGGAAGCCACGCGCCTGACGCGTACGGGGCGCAGGCCGCTGCACAGGCGCTGTCGATGATGCAGGACCGCATCGTGGACACGATGGTCGAGTTCTTGGAGATGAACCTTGACTACGTGCGTGACGAGTGTCTGGTCGTGATGAAAGATCTGCTGCGCAAGTACCCGGAGAAGCGCCACGACGTGCTCATGGTGCTGCCTCGCATTATCAACCAAGTCCAGCAGCCAGCGGCCAAGGCGGCGATCGTGTGGCTGCTGGGAGAGTTTGGCCAGGACATTCGACGCGCGCCGTACGAGCTGGAGAAGCTCATTGACGACTTCAGTGAAGAGACCTCGCCGGTCGTTCAGCTCGAGCTGCTGGGCGCGTCCATGAAGCTGTTCTTCAAGCGTCCGCCAGAGATGCAGAGCATGTTCGGACGCCTGCTGCAGGCCGCGATCAACGACTCGAACCACCAGGACGTCCGCGACCGCGCGTTGTTCTACTACCGTCTGCTGGAGCGCCAGCCAACGGAGCAGGCCGCGGCGATCGTCGCGCAGTTCAAGATCGACGAGTCCATCACGGTGTTTGCCGAGATGACCGAGACCGACTTGCAGGAGAAGCTCTTCCAGGAGTTCAACACGCTCTCGGTCGTGTACAACAAGCCCAGTGAGCTGTTCATCTCGGCGAGCCACTTGCCGGCGGTCAACGCCGATGACGATGAAGACGACGACCAGGGCAACGAGCTCGCGGACGAGGACGAGCAGGAAGGCTACGGCGCCAACCAGGCTCAGTACAACGCGCCGCCAGCCGCCCACCACGCGCCGTCGAACGGCAACACGCGTCCGCCTCCGTCGGCGTCGTCCATGGACCTGCTGGACATGGACTTTGGCGGTGGAGGAGCTCCTGCTGCGGCCTACGCGCAGGCTCCTCCGGCCTTCCAGCTCGTGCCGAACCCGCCGATGGACGCCGCGACGTTCCAGAACAAGTGGACCAACAACCGCGTCGTGGGCTCCATGGCCGTCCAGTTGCCGCAGGTGCCGTCGCAGGCAGATATCGAGCGTGCGTTCGCTGCTCGGTCCATCATGACGATGGCGTCGGGCGACGTGGGTCCGCAGTACAAGTTCTTCTTCTACGCGCAGGACGCACGCGGCTTCGTGTACCTCATGGAGACGCTGGTCGACAAGGCCGAGCGCGTGCTGCGTGCGACGATCAAGGGCGAGGACGACGCAGGCGGTGCACAGCTCGGCGAGTACATGAAGCACGTGCTCTTCGCTTGAGCGAGTGAAAGAAAGACAGAAAGAGAGGAAAGCAGAGCGTACTGTAGGCGTTGTAGACGACAATGAACGGATGATATGAATGAGTTGATGCGTATTAGTTGACTACGGACGCATAGAAGCGAGCGCGTTAAAGCACGTGGTAGAGATCGATAAAGAAGGGGTCTGGAAACCGCGGCGGCAGCGGGGTGTTAACCAGCCCAAGCAGACGCCGCGAGTCAAACTGCACGGGAGTCGTATTGGCGTCGATCTCAATCGGCTCGTCGATCAGAAGATCCGTCTGGAGCTCGTACTTCTTGTAGCTGGTTCGTTGAAGGTCTGGATCGACGGCGATGCACAGTACGAAGGGCATGCCTGGCACTTGAGGCCACACGACAAGCGCCTTCCAGTCGAGACTACCGGGCGTGAGGCCCCAGGCGCGAGAGAGACCTACTTCCACTGTGAGTGTCATGTGTTCGCCCCAGTGGTTGACGCCTGTGGGCAGCGGGACGCCCAGAGGCGCGAGGGTGAGGCCAGCGGGACCGTAGCTCGCGTCGGCCTCGTATACGTGCCACCGTGAGGGACTAGGAAGTTCTCTGTGTGTGGGGTGCGTAGGACGAAGAGGTCGAGAGCACGAGAGAAAGCGTCGTGGCCAACGCCTGGGAACTCGACGATGAAGACGCAGCTGTTGATCCACTGCATGTGCGTGGAGCGCAGCGTCTGGTTCTCGCTTTCGAGGAAGTCGTTCCACTCGGCCTCGGTGGAGTCACACACTTCCAGCATGAAGCCTCGGGGGACTTCGCTGGCGCGGGGGATCTGTCCGAGCGCGTCAATCGTACGGTTGATCCGCTGCACCTCCATCGTATAAATGTCTGTGGGTGAAGGGTAGCGACATATCGATTCTACTTCGAGACCCGTCCCAACTTGGGACTCCCAATTGAGTAACTCTTACGTGTATTCAGCTCATGCTGACGACTACACCACACAGATAGCGATGGCCGTCCACGCGCCAGTCGTGCGTCTGGCACTCTTTGCTGTAGTAGATCGCCTTGTGGCACTTGGCACAGCGCTCGGGTTGCTCGTCCGCAGTCCGCTCGACACTGCAGACCCAGCAGATCACGTGGAGGTCCTTCACTTCCATCGCCGTCGCCGGGTCATCCACACGCAGCATGATCGACCCGTCCATCGCGAGTCGCACGTACGGATCCCGCAGCTCGAACTCACGCCCAGGGGTGAGCTGCGAAATCAGAGACTGCGGTGCGTTGTACATGGCGATGCGCGAGGGCTCGCGCTGCGTGTCTTCCACGACAAGCTGGAACGACGATCCGTTGAAGCTCGGCAGCGACACCACGATACATCCGAGCACGCGCTTCGTGTACACGCGATCCTCCAACGCACTGAACAGCTCGTCGATGGTCGCACGAGAGTACGAACCACGATGACGACTCTTGGTCGTGGGCTTGCGAGCTGGCGGCGTCGTCCATGGCATGGACCCATACGCCAAAGCACTCGTCATGGCGGCGATGTTTGCTCGCAATTCCTTTTGTAGCGTTGGCGAATCAGTTCGAAGTTCTTCGAGTCGTCGTGGGCCTTCGATGAGCTCGCCGCCTCGTCGATGCGATGGTGGTAAAGCCTCACTCGCTGCTGGGGTTGAGGCAGCCGGTCTACCGCCAGGCAACGACGAGATACGCTGAAGCATCGCTCGGTGCGGAGACTTCCCTGCGCCATCTCTCAAGAAGGCGGGGATTTGTTGGAGCAGACGGTCGCCTTCGTCGAGATACTTGGTCGCCACACGCGGGACCTTGTCCAATGCCTTAGGAGTTAAACCCAGTTTCACCATCGCTATCTCGCCCATGAAGTAGGTCGCCTCAGATGCCTTCCGGTGTCCGTCCGCAGACGCGTGCACGAGGAATCGAGTCAGCATCGCTTCTGCGCGGCTGAAGTCGCTGACGTGGTAGTACGCGACGCTAGTCAGGTACAGCAAGTCCAACGAGTGCGAGTCGCTGTCGTCGTCTGGGTTCGGTAACAGGCTGAATGCGCGCTCAAAGTCGTGTCCTGGGTAGGCCTCGAAGCAGAGCATGCACGCAGCTCGCTTGGCGACCGCCAGATCCTCAGGAAACTGGCGTTGTAACGAAGTCCAAAACGCGACGGCAGACGATGGATCAGTCGCCGTCGTCAGCAGAGCGATGCCGGCGTTGACAGGTACCCGAGCATAAAGAAGCGTTTCCGCGATAGTGTTGGAGAATAGCGGTTTCCTCATAGGAGAACACGAGTCCGTTATCTTCGATGCGATTAGCCTGCACCGCGAAGAGGACGGAGCCTGTCATTTCGCGTACGTCGCAGGGTGCTTTCATGGCCTTCGCGATCATCTCCTTTGCCGCGAGAAGCCGATTACCGTACGGCGTGCCAATCGCACGGAGCTCTTCTACAAAGGGAGTTTGGTGCTGTCTTGTCGTCGTTGGCTTCTCGTCGACCCGAGAGTTGTACGCCTTGACCGCAGCCAGTTGATCCTCGAGTTCTTGTGGCACCGCAGCCCGCGCTCAGCGAGTCCCGCTGCAGGGAGGTATCCGTACTTGGCTGCAGCATCCGACCATCTCGCAGCCGTCTCGTAGTCCATAAGCGACGCGTGCAATGCTGCAATGTTGGACATGGCTTCATTATGCGGACACTCGGCGCTGCGTCGAAACAGTTCTCTCGCGCGAGGCAGATCCTTCTTAACACCATGCGTGCCATTCATAAGGCAGAGACCGAAGTTGTTCAGTCCGTTGTTCACGCCCAGCGCAGCCGACCGCTCCCAATATTCACGAGCGCGCGTCTTGTCTTGTCGGAAGTGAACGCCGCCATCGTACAGGTTCCCTAATGTAGTCATCGCCTCGCCAATGCCGACATTCTTTAGCTTTTTCATAGGCGAATGATCGATCGGCATGGACGCTGCCTTCTCCAGCCAGCGTACGGCTTCTGGAATATTCTTGCGCGTGCCTCTTCCCTTCAACTGGTACAGCGCGTAGTTGTACATGCCTTCGGGGTCGCCAGCCACAGCCGCCGCCATGAATTCACGCGCAGCGTCCGCTAATCTTCCGTCGGTTCTCGCTTGTTGACCCAGAAGCACGTGCTTCTTCGCTTGTAGTCCCGTCCCGACCATATCCAGAGACGTGAAGGCATTCAGAAGATCCATTGGGTTCTGTGTCTCATCCAAACCCTGTCTCGCCTGGGTCGCCGCACGCAGCTCGTCCAGTTTGTACTCGGCGAACTCGAACATCTCGCCGACGGTGATACACAGAACGTAGGCGACGCTAGGCACGCGCGTCCACGCGTGTAGCGCCTTCCAGTCCAACGAGCCGCCGTGGGCTTCACCCCGACCCCGTGTCGTGCCTATCTCCACCTTGAGCGTGATCAAGTCTCGCACATGACAGACGCCTTCTGGAAGACTGACGTCTAAATTGCGCGATGGTTTGAAGCTGCTCGTTGGCTCATATAGGGGCAGCCCGGGGATCTCGATGTACGCGCCGCGGATAGCAAACAGGTGCTAACGCAAGATCGGTTCGTCAAAGAAGGCAACATCCCCGATGCACCTCATATTGCCTCGCGCGTAGCCGCCGAACTCGACGATGAACACGCGGCCGTCGATCCACTCCATGTACGTGGACCGCAGCGCTTGCATCTCGCACTCCGCGAACTCGTTCCACTCGTCCAGCGTCGCCTCACACACCAGCAGCTTGTAGCCGCGCTTGACGTCGCTGGCACGGGGAAGCCGCACGATCTGAAGAATTGCGCGGTTCACCTTGTCCACCATTGTACAGTAGCTCTTTCTTGACAACAGTGAGTGTGAGGGGTAAGAGGCTGGTTCCTACCCATCGGCGTCGTGTCTCTCAGTCAGAAGCCCCTGTCGCTGGTATTCTTCTTCAACTGCCACATGGGTTTTGAACGAACAGAAAGCAGTCAGTCTGGAAGATGATGGCCGAGTCCACAAGCGCCGTAGCTACCGCCCAAGCAGTGCTTGACCGCGTGTACTCGCCCTTCACAGGTCCTTCGTGGACGCCCAAGGTCTTCCCGAGTCGCTGCCGTCGATACCTGTGGAGTGATGCGTTCGGAGTCTGCAACTTCATCTCGCTCTTCTACGCCTGTGGCCGCGTGACGCAGTACTTGGACCAAGCCGACCTGCTCATCACCGATGTCCACAACGACCTGGGATGCTACCGCAACACGACACAGCGGCTTCCAGGCGCGAGCGAGGCGACGCCGACCCGCGGCGGCCTGCGCATCGGCAAGGAGGACGAGCAGGAGGACGGCCAGTACTTCCACTATCTGACCAAGTGGATGTTCGCGCTGAACCGCATGAGTCTGGCGCGAGACGACACCAAGTACAACGACTGGGCCGTGGATCTCGCGCGTGTGGCCCACGACCGCTTCGTGATCCGTGGACTGGGCGGTCGTCCGCTTCGCATGGTGTGGAAGAAGTCGGTGGATCTGGAGCGCGTGCTGGTCTCGAGCGAAGGCAACCTCGACCCGATGGACGCGCTGGTGGCCTACCGGCTCATTCAAACAGCAAGCAATGACAAGAACGCGTTGATGCGGGAGATCGCCGAGATGCAGCACCTCGTGGATCGGAAGCTACCGTCGTTCGCGACCCACGACGCGCTGGATTCTGGTGAGGCGCTGTGCCTGTCGCAGTGGTTCCGTCACGAGAAATGGTCGCAGGAACTGGAGGACATTGCGCTGGGCAGCATCGAGCGTCTCTTTCGGTCGGGACGCTTCCAGCAGCCCGCTGGCTACAGGCTCATGTTCCGTGAGATGGGAATGGTGCTGGGTCTGGAGGTGGCGATGCCCCAGATGACGGACGACGAGGAGAGATGCAAGTGGCGCGAGCGCGTGCAGCGGCTGCTGCGCTTCTGGGAGGACAAGGTCTACGCGCGCGACGACGACATCACGCCGCTCATGTACGCGGCGGCGCGGCTGCCAGGCGTGTGGGATCCGCAGTTTGATACGACGGCGGTCATTACGGATGAGGAAGAAGGTTCGAAAAAAACGAAGAGCTATGAAGAGGCGCCGTAGGATGAGAATGGAGGAAGATGATTGGTCGATAAGATGGAGTGGAGATAGCCAATCAGAAACGCAGAAAATGTTGGCGCCGAAAAACTTGGCGCCAACGAAAAAACGAAAGCGGTTGACTGACGCGCAAAGCGCTCATTTCTTGGATCGCCAACTCTTTCCAACACCGACAACCAACACCTTTTAACCATCATCATGAGCGTCCTGCGTGTGAAGAAGCTTACGGACCTGGCGATCCTGCCGACGCGTGGATCGGCCCTCGCCGCCGGTTTCGACCTGTCGAGCGCCTACGACGCCGTGATCCCAGCGCGTGGCAAGGGCCTCGTCAAGACGGATCTCGTGGTCGCCGTCCCCGAGGGATGCTACGCGCGCGTCGGTTAGTCCCTTGCAACCTTTTCGTTGGCGTTTATGCTTTTTTTTGGCGATTTTCCATGCTCACCGGGGGTACTACTCTCTCTTATGTAGCTCCTCGTTCGGGCCTCGCGCTCAAGAAGTTCATCGACACGGGCGCCGGCGTCATTGGTATGTAGGCCCTACTCTGCTGTGTACATGAAGCCACTACTCATAGTGAACGTATGTGTCATGTAGACGCGGACTACCGTGGTAACGTGGGCGTGATCCTGTTCAACCACGCGGACGAGGACTTTGAGGTCAAGCGCGGCGACCGCGTGGCGCAGCTCATCCTGGAGAAGATCGAGTACGCGGCCATCGCCGTCGTGGACGAGATCGAAGAGACCGAGCGCGGCGCCGGCGGCTTCGGCAGCACGGGCGTCGAGCTACCACTCAAGCGCGCGCGTGCGGAAGACGCGGCGGCGAATGGAGTCAGCACCAACGACAACGTCGTGTTCACGGCGCTGGAGGCGCTGTTCGCCAGCGGAGCCATCGACGACGGCAAGCGCGTGCAGCTCAAGACGCGTGCGTTCGCCGCCGCGCCGCACCAGTTCGCTTTGCTGCGCAGTGCGCTGAGCGACTACACGACCAGCGGCGACCAGGCCAAGGCCGTCGAGTGGATCGACGCATTCCTGGCGTCCACCCCACAGCACTAGACGCGACGTAATCGCATGAATAAATATCCGTTCGTTTAAACAGCTCTTCTACAGTCGCGCGTTCAATATCTGTGGTACGAGCTCCAGCAATTCGTCGAGAGTGGGTCGCCGCTGAGGATCCGCGTCCAACAGGCGCGTGAGCAGCGTGGCGTGGTGGTCGCTGATGCCGTGGCTGGCGACCAACTCTTCCACGACATCCTCCGCGTCACGAGTGGCGACGCGAGGCTCCGGGTTCCCCGACAGCATGGCCACGGCCAGCGCACCCAGCGACCAAATGTCGGCCTTGGTGTCGTAGCTCACGTTCTCGCCCAGAAAGTACCGCCGCACTTCAGGTGCCATGAAGGCTAGTGTGCCTGCCGCGTGGTGTGTGAGCAAGTCGCTCTCGAGACACGTGGACACACCAAAGTCGGCGATCTTGGCGAGTCCTTCAGACTGTGAACGCAAACAGTTTTAGGTCAGTTGCCGTGGCAATGTGGACAGAGGAATACAAGGCGCAACGTACGGTGAGTAGGACGTTGCCTGGCTTGAGGTCACGGTGGATGATGCCACGCGCGTGGATCTCTTTGAGCCCCAAGCAGAGCTGCCGGAACACGCGGTCGAAGGTCGCGGCGTCCATGGCGCCGTCACTCTGCAGCAGCCGCAGCAAGTCGCCTCTATCGCAGAACTCCATCTCGATGTACGCGAAGTGGCGTGGACCAATTTCCTCCACAAAGTACTCGGCAATACGCACGACATTTGGACTGCGGATCTTGGACAGCAAGCCGATCTCGTTCACGGCTTCTTGCAGCTTGTCGCTCTCCTTCAGCACGCACAGCGCGCCTTTACGGTTGCGCACGAGCATGACTTCCGCAAAGTTGCCCACGCCCAGGGTCCGCACGAAGCTGTACTTGAGCAGCTTCGACGGCGGCTGCAGGCCCTGCAAACGCTTCTTCCATCGCACGGCGCCGTTCCCCAGTCGCGAGTCCGACGCCGCTGCGACTTCCTCCAGTACAGCGACCATATTCGCAGCAGCGGCGTCTCTATCGACAGGCGTAGCGCGCTTGCGCTGTCTCGGCGTCAAGCTCAGCCGCCCCGCGGCCAGCGCAAGCGCCGCCACTGCACTGCCACTCTTCCAGCTGATAGCGGAGAGGAAAACGCTCTTGTGGTCAGATGATCGCGACTGGGAGTTGAGATCGCGTAGCGTACGCACGGCTGTGGGGCTGCTGTGGTCCACACGCAGCACTCGCTCGGGTGAGAACACGACTGCCTCCATCGCCACGAAGTCTGTACACTGCGTGCACTCGAGCAGACACAGCGATGCGTTGTCCTCCACGACAATGTGGCGCAGCGTGTCCGACGCCAAGCACGACGCGCACAGCGAGTGGCCGCAGCATAGCTGCACGCGCGCGGACTGGCGCATGCGCCTGCAGTGGCTGCAGTCGTAGAGGTTCGCGAGCGGCCGCGGCACATTCACATCCACAGCCACCAGAGGCTTCGTGAGAGACGCAGAACCAGGAAACACGACGCGCACCGCCGGCTCAGGGTACATGCCTCTTAGGGAAACAGGCGCGAAGCCCCACAGCGGCCGCGACGGCATGCCCTTGTTGAAGAACCGCACGTGGTCCATCGCATGGCCGCCGATCTTCACAGGCGCGTACACGAGCACGGGCTTGTCGTGCGCTTCAAACGCCGCCGACTGGTTGGACTGCGTGGTCGTCGCGACGGCTTTCTTTAGAGGCCCGCGCGGCCGCCGCGGCGTGTCCTCCATGATGTGCTTGTGGTCAAGCGCGTGGCCGCCAATCTTGACTTCCACGTAGTCGACGCGTCGCGACTGTGGATCGTACGCATGGAGATGGAGATGACGTGGGGCGGCGAACGCGGCGGCGAAGAAGCTGTCGGATGGAGGGGTACTGTGGGAACTGTGGGTGTCATGTGCGACTAGGAGAGAGCTCCGTCCATGGCGTCCGCCGCTGATGGAGCTGCTCATTGAATGGGCAAGATGCATGATGGCCGAGAGGACGCTGGTTTTAGACCACGCCGCGTTGGTTGAGGAAGGAAAGGAAGGAACACGGGCATTTTCTCAGCAGACTCACTTTATCCTGTGAAAATAGATAGAGGGCAAAATGTGATGAATTTGTTTAGACAGTTCTGAGACGTAACCCTATCCGCATCAACACAGAAAATGAAAGCGTAGTGTGGCAGGCAAATGTACTCACCATGTATCATTTTGCCTATGCACTTATCGGACATGCCTTCTACAATGGAAATTTTTGCTGTTAGAGGTTCAAATCCTCCAAGTGTTGTGTTGATGCCAGCGAGGACACGCCAGCAGCGTCATGAGGGTGACGCGATCATCGCGACTCCTTTATTGGATGGCGATGGCCGCTTTCTGTGCCTCTGGAAGCTTCGTCGCCATCTGACAGCAAGCCCTCTGGATTCGTGGTGATTCTGCCATCACAACACGACCTTCTTGTCCCTTGCTTGGTGGTTTTGGCTTGGCCGATTTAGACTTTAGACTGGCCATGAGAAGATTCCGTCCTTCTTCCCGATTCCGAAAACATAGGGATAATGTCGGCAGAGCTGCACCCACATTCGGATACTGTGTGTATGTGACGGCAAAAGAGACTGCATTTCCTCCTAAAATTGAGGTACCCATGTGACCCTCCACGATCGGGCATAAAGATCTCGCCAACAGGAAGCCACCATCCCGACGTGCTTGACGTTTGGGCAACCTCCATCCCCCTTTTCCCAGGAAGGATCCATTCGCGTCTCCAGTTGAAGCACCACGGGCGACGTCACGTTTGCGCGTCACCTCGCAAACCGATCGAAGCGGACCGTCGACGCAGCCAATCGCTGCGGCTCTATGTCGCCCAGCTGCGAACCGGACCGCGCAGTGGACCGAACCGGGGCAGGTTAGGGCTGGGGCAAATTTGGATTTCGAAATTCAAGACCTTTGGGAGTCGCTTTGGCCTTTGGCGAGGAGATGCGTTGGCCAAGGCAGGCAGGTGGGGATCGGGATCTGAGTCCAAAAAACCAAACCGCTGCGGGTGTGACTTGCGTTCTTCTCTGAGCCATTTCTGAAAAATCCATACGATCGGCCTCGCCCCACAAGAGAGAGAAGCAACCAAGGCCGTCACGCGCCGTTAGACCAAGCACGACCGGCCCACGCAGAGTCTATCCGGATAACCCCCCGTGTGGTCTCCCCACCGTGCGCTCCACACAGCCCTCTCGAGTTCCCCTCCGCCGACGTTAACTCCCCCCGCCCAGTGGATGCCATCTCCTCGCCGCCACTGAGCAGAGATCTCCCCCACGCCACGAAGCCGCCCCCTCCTCCCCCCCGAGCATGAGCCGACTCAAGCCGAGCAGCTCCAAAAGCTCCAAGACCACGACCTCTCACGACAAGAACAAGCGCCGCAAGAAGAAGTCCACGCCGCGACGCAGCGGGTCGGCGCCGGCCACTAAGACGTCCTCCCCTCCCCCCGCGGTCTCCTCTGCGACTACCCAGTCCTCATCCTCCTCTGTGTCGAATACTAGTCTCGCCTTGATGAAGAACAGCGCGTCTTCTGTGACGTCCACGACATCCCCGTCCAGTGGCACGCCCACATCCACGAAAGAGTGCGAGCAGTGCGGCAACCAGGCGCTGCTGGAGATTGGCGCCAACGCTAAGGCCGTCGCTAACAGTAAGAAAGTGGCCGCGGCTGCTAATACTGGATGTCAGGTCTGCGATTTCGTGACCTACCGAAAGTCACAGCGCCACTGTGTCCAGTGCGACCGCACGGGATGCGAGTTCTTCTGTGAATGGTGCGGCCAGGGCTTCCACGGCAAGTGCGCCAAGACCCGAGGCGAGCACGTGGACGCTGCGAATGGCTTTTGCTGTAAGAAGTGCGAAGCGGAACAGGCTGATGACGACGATGAAGAGGCGAATGAGATCAACGCCAAGTGCGGCGAGTGCGACAAGCCGTTCAATTCGACCAGCGAGCCGGCGACGACGACTACGAGCTCCAAAGGCAAGCACGCGACTGCGAATGACCCCGAAAGCACGGGCTTCAAAGTGAACCAGAGCGTGCTCGTGGAGAACGACGAAGTGTTGTATAACGCCGTGATCACGGACGTGGACGCCAAGCACGAGCGCATTAAGATCCACTTCCTGCGGTGGAGCAAGTCGTTCGACGACTGGTACGCCATGGACGACGAGCACATCAACGAGAGTCTCGCGTGCGATTGCTGCAACCGGTGGTTCCATATTGGGTGTCTCCCTCCGATCAAGAGCTCGGGCAGATTCAAAGACACGACGTACGTGTGCCCGACCTGTTTAGACGACGCCAAGGGGTTCTACAGCGGCACGCAGTCCACGCAGACAGCGACTAAAGCCGCCAAGTCCAGTGTGTCCGGAACTTCTGGATCATCTCGATCGACTGGATCCGGACACTCGACTGGATCGAATGGTGCCTCCAGCACCAGCCGGCGGAAGACCAGCAACGCAGACGAGGCGTATGTGGCCGTCGCGACGTCTAAGAAGCGGTCGTCTAAACCTGTGGTCCAAAGTGACACCGAAGACGATGACGAGGAGGTCGAGGAAGAACCCGAACCCGAGCGTCTAAAGTCTAAAGCGAATGCCTCGTCGTCGAGTTCGAATTCGAATGCCAAGAAGAGCTCCTCGGACAAAGAGAACAAAAGCGACAAGTCAAAACACGCGAATGCAACTGCGAAGAAGCGCAAGCGCGCCAACTCAAACGAGTCGGTGGCGTCGACTGGCTCGGACAAGAAGGCCAAGGCCTCTGCGACGGAGGACAACCCGGCAGTCGAGGCGAGTGGTAAGTCAAAGTCCAAGAAGCGCGAGCGGTCGACGTCGCGAGAAGAGCAGGAGGAGCTGGACGCGATCAAGGCTGCGACTGCGACGGAGACAGAGGAGAAAAAGGCGCCAGAGGAGAAGCAGAAGCAGACGGCCGCGGAGGAGCAGAAGCCAGCAAAGCAGGAGCCGGAGAGCGAGGCGGCAGCCACGGAGACAGCGACTGCGACTACGGATTCCGATGCGGTGAAGACGGATGAGAGCGTGGCAGCAAAGGAAGAGACCAAGGTGCGATCACCAGCGCCTGCGGGATCCGAGTCGCCGTTTTCGATGGACAAGCCGTCGATTAAGCGCAAGATCTCGGGCCACTCGGTGTCTGCGCTGCTCAACAGTCCGTCGTCGCCTCCGCGTGAGCCCTCCCACGCAATCCGCAACTCGCCTGCGCTTCGGTCGCAAGACCCTCCGTCTTCATCGGTGCGAGTCAAGGTCGAGAAGGATCCGCTATTGTTGCCTCCTGTGGCTGCGAAGAAGCCGAGCAACTCCCGCGCGAAAGTGTGGGTCACGGGCCGTGATGCGAAAACTGCAAAGGCCGCCGTGGCTGCGTCTTCGACTGCCTCGTCGTCTGCCGCTGCTCCATCTTCAGCTCGCAACTCGCTGAGTGCCTTCGACATCCTGCGCGAGGTGGCTGCTCAGTCGATGAGCGATGACATCGAGACTCCAGGAGGTCCAACTGCGGCTGCTGCTCTAGCTCCGGCTCCGTCCAGGAGGACGCAGAAGGCCCGAGCGACGGCTGCCGAGCGAAGAGCCAAGGCCGAGAGCGACAAGGCGGCCGCGGCTACTGCTGCTGCGAATGGACGCGGACCTCCAGCCCCTGGCTCGTCGTCGTCTTCGTCGGCTCCGATTGGCGTGGGGATCCCGATGAACTCGTACGTCGACCTGCACTTTGCGATCCGCAAGGAGATGTATCTGCGTATCTGCCAACTCGAAGAAGAGCGGCTCGTGGAGCGTGAGACGGCGCAGCTGCTGAGGACCATGATCTATCCGACGTCCGACAAGTTTCACGACCTCAAGTTCGTGTACGTCGTGAATAAGGATCTGTCGTCGCTGCAGCTCACCAAGCGACTCTTGGAGCTCGTGCCCATCACTGCGGGTGGCACCGCGCCGATCATCCCCGTGATGCCGTCGCGTCCGTCGCTCGCCAGCATACAGTCGCTGCATCCTCCTCCTCCGTCGTTGTCGTCGTCCTCGAACCAGCCGTCGCTGCTCGCTGGATCCGCCAGCTCGTCAGCCGCGCCATCCCCCGTGCGCCGATCCACGCCGTCCCCTGCCCCCGACCAGGTCCGCTCGCTGCCGTCGCGCACTACGTCGCCTGCGATTGGCGAATTCCCGTCCGAGTCCGAGCGCGATGCTGTGCCCAAGCCGTTCCTCATGCTGCCCACAACGTCGTTCGGCGTGGCGTCGGCGATCGACCGCACGCGATCCATGATGGCGTCCATGGCCGCGTCTCTGTCTTCGGTGACGGCGCTGACGTCGTCCATGCCGTCGCCTAAGATCGGACCGCCCATGCCGCCGCCGCTTCCGGCCAAGCTGCTCATCGAGACCATGCACTTGCACAGCAAGCTGCCGACGCCGACGCAGACGCCGTCGGGGTCCTCGTCCTTCACGTCGTCGGCGTCGTTCTCGTCGCTCGTGTCGTCCACGACGACCACCTCGTCGACGCCTCCAACGCACTCGTCGCCTGCCGTGCCGTCCCCCAAGCCGCCGCAGCCCGAGTGCGCTCCTTCCCTTGTGAATAATATCAGCACCAGTATCAGTAGTAATTAAAGTCGACAAGTGTAATTCTCATCTAAGGTAATCTATTCCGTTCATACCATACGCATTCGTCTTCTTCTTCTTCTCATTCTGCTTCTTCGTCTTCTCACGAGTGCAGTGTCTCGTGGGTTGAAGCCATCGCTGTCCTTTTTTTTTTCTCACAACCACGGCACGGTCTTCATCGTCGCGTTTGCCGTCTCTGGCTCCTCTGGGACGCCTGGCACCACAGTGCCTGGCTCGTAGTATCCATAGGACGGCTCGGCCTCTCGCTTCTCTCTTCCTCCTCCGCCTTCTCCGTTGGTCGGCAGCACTTCAACGTCGAAGCAACTGCTGTAGGCCGCACCGCCGTACTGCCCGCCCACCGTCACGATCTCCTTCTTGTCGTTCTTCTCGTCCCAGAACTTCCACATCCACACGACCTGGTACACGCCTGGCGCCGTGCCCGGAGGAACCGCGAACTCGCCCACACAGGGGAAGGAGTCGCCAGCGCGTCCTGACTTCTCTTTGGTCGTGCGGTTGGAGTACGTTTGTCCACAAACGCCGTCGTCAAAGTCGTGGCGGCGGCCGTCCAGCAGACGTTCGGGCGTGAGGTCGGACGTGTACTTGAGGTCCATGCGCGGCTGCTTGCTCCAGTACAAGCCCCACAGCGTGCCGCGCGCCGCCTTGTCCACGGCCACGTGGCCGTTAGGCATGTACCCGAAGAACACCTTCTCTCCAGGCTTCACGATCATGTGCTTGTGGAAGCCCTGGTCGTCTGTGATCGCGCCGGTCTTGCACACGGCCGTGTTAGGCTGCGTGTACTGGTCCTTGAGGATCTTGACCATGAGCTCTTCGTCGTGGATGCCCTGGCCACGGCCGCGGTAGTTGCGTTGGTAGCCGCGGCACTTGCCGGCCGCGCCCTGGCCGCCGTAGATGTAGGAACTCGCGTGGTTGAACACCACGTCGCGGTCCGTGTCCAGGCATTCGATCCACGAGTGCGCGGACGCACAGGCCACGAGCAGCAGCAGCGGCAGCAGAAGACGCAGCATCAGCATCTTGGATATGGTGGTCTTGGGTCTTGAGTCTAGTGTCTTGTGGGTCTTGCGGCGGATTGGGAAATGCGAGAGGAAAGCGTTGGCGCCATTTTCCATACTGCCTTCCATACTGTGATGGCGGCAGTGGCGGCTCGGCGCCTGATTTCTCCATCGGCAACAAACTGTTGTGGTTTGGTTGAAGTTGTTGGCGAAATCGCCAACTCTTTGTGGACCACATGAACCCAACATCAGAGTGATGGTAGTGTTGGATCCAACGACGACAGGCGCAGATGACGACGAAAATACGGCGACAGGTCTCGCTGATCGCGGCGTGTTCGCTCAACCGCGTGATCGGACGGCAAGGGAGGCTGCCGTGGCGGCTTCCATGCGACTGGTCGTTCTTCTGCGCTGCGACGCACGGCCAAGTGCTGATCATGGGGCGGCGCTCATTTGAAGAACTGAGTCAGCCGCTGGCAGATCGCCACACGATCGTCGTGTCTCCCAGCCGAGCGGCGCAGGGGCAGCAGCAGCAGTCACCGCTATGGACTGGCGTGGCCGTCGTATCGTCTCTGGATGAAGCGATTGAGTTGGCGAATGTGGATGCGACGTACGAGGCGGCACATCGGGTCTTCGTCGCCGGAGGTGAGCGGCTCTACGGCGAGGCCATCGAGCGAGAGCTGGTCGAGAGCTGCTACGTCACGCGCGTGCACGCGCATATTGCCGACGGCGACACGTTCCTCCCCAAGTGGACGCACCGCTACCCTCGCATGCAGTACGCGTCCAGCACCATGAAGACCAACGGCACCAGGTGAGTCAGCTCGTCCTGTCGAAAGGATTTTCTCGGAATGTGACCTCTCATATGCTAATTGCGAGCTGTGTGTGATTAGCATTAGCTTCGGCGTTTGGACGAAATAGCTTCCATTATAACTCAATTCAGTACAAGTAGAGGTTACATTCGTCAGGGTTACACTTGTCATCCCCAACCAGTGAATGGCTACGTCCGCCAACATCATCAATTCCTACACGAAAATGGACACCTCTGCCGCCTCCATCTCCGTTCCCGCGGCCTCTGGCGCCACGGACGCCGCCATCGCCGCTTCGGCCAAGACAAAGACCTCTCTGGACGTCTACAAGCAGAGCTTTCGCGAGTATCTGCAGCGCACACACGCCGTGGACAGCGACACCGACCTCGCGTCCCTCATGGCGCTTCTTCACGAGCCGCTGCCCGTGAGCTTCCGCGTGAACCTCCACCGCGGCAAGCAGGCGCAGCGCTTCGTCGAGCAGCTCACGGGCTCCGCCTTCCAGTTCCCTCGCGACTCGTTCTTCCACGGCGCCATCGCCGTGAACCCGCCGACGCCTTTGGCCTGGTACCCGCTGGCCAACGTGGCGTGGCAGCTCGACTGCGGACGCGTCGCGTTGTCCAAGACGGCGCCCAAGCACGCGGCCGTCAAGACCTTCCACTCGGCATTACTGGAGGCCACGGACGCCGGCGTCGTGGACCGCCAGGAGGCCGTGAGCATGCTGCCCGTGCTGTTCCTCGACGTAAAGCCTGGTCACAGTGTGCTGGACATGTGCGCGTCGCCTGGCTCCAAGACCACACAGGCGCTGGACTTTCTCACCAGCGGCAATGGCGACAACCGCGGCATGGTGGTCGCCAACGACCTGGACAAGAAGCGCGCGTACATGCTCGTGCATCGGCTCTCGCGCAACACGCTGCGCAACGCCGTCGTCACGTGCGGCTCGGGCATCACGTTCCCAGGTCTGTACGTGGAAAACAAGCTCCACGCGACCAACGTCTTCGACCGCGTGCTGTGCGACGTGCCCTGCAGTGGCGACGGCACGCTGCGCAAGAGCCAGCAGCTTTGGAAGGAGTGGCACATCGGCCAGGGACTCACGCTGCATCCCGTGCAGATCGCACTGGCCATGCGTGGCGCCGCGCTGCTCAAGGTCGGCGGCGTGATGGTCTACTCCACGTGCTCGTTCAACCCCGTTGAGAACGAGGCCGTCGTGGCGGAGCTGTTGAGACGCAGCAACGGCGCGCTGGTGCTCGAGGACGTGCCGGCCACGCTGCCGGCGCTCGTGTACCGCAAGGGCCGTACCCACTGGCCCGTGGGCTGGCGGTCCAAGTCCAAGTCCACGCACAAGGGCCACATCTTCACCAAGGCGACGGAAGAGACCGCGACGGCGTTCCACGACTGGTACGATAGCTACAGCGACCTGCCGCAGGAGCTGCGCGGCCAGCGCGTGCTCAAGTCCATGTTCGCGCCTTCGGCAGACTCGCCGCTCACCCAGGAGCTCCAGAAGACGCTGCGATTGATCCCGACCGACCAGAACTCGGGTGGATTCTTCATCGCCGTGCTGCGGAAGGTGCGCGACCTGCCTGGCGGTGAGCTGCAGACTGGCTTGGCGCCACTCGCCGAGGACTTGGAACTCGCGCCGCCAGCCGACTACGTGTGCAAATTGTGCTCTGAGAAGGGCCACTTGATGAAGAACTGCCCAAAGTATCTGCCTGAGAGTGAGCTGGACGCCGCCGTGGCGCCAAAGCCGAAGAAGCTGAAGCGATCTGCTGATGGTGAGACCAACGCGGCGACGACTGCCAGTGACGCGCCTGCGACGGAGTCCAAGCGCGAGACGCTGTACCGTCCGCTGCAGAGAGACGCGTGGAAGCTCGTGCAGGAATTCTACGGCATTGAGGCCGCGTCGCAGCTCGAGTCGCGTCTGTGGTGTCGCTCTGACACGGCCGCCAATGTGATCTACGTGGACGACGACATCGCGCAGTTCTGTCTCGCTGGCGACGCGCTGGAGATCGTCAACACGGGACTCAAGGTCTTCACCAAGCTCACGGAGCGCGGCGAGACGTACTACCGCCCCACGGAGGAGGCGCTGGGCTTCATCGACTCGTTCTTTACCAAGCGCGTTCTCATGTTCACTCGCAGTGATCTGGACACGGTGCTCAACGCCAAGCAGGCCCACGTGGCGTTCGCGGATCTGTCCGAGACGGCCCAGGAGGCGCTCAAGGGCCTGACGATCGGCCCGGCAGTCGCGCGATTCAGTGAGAACGCGCAGATCGCGATCAACCTGTGGGTCGGCACGGGCGCCGTGCTGCCCCGCGTGTCCAAGACCCACAAGACGGAGGTCGAGACGGAGCTGAATGCCAAGTAGAGACTCGTATTCAAGTCAATGTTGAGTTAGATAGATAGATTAGCGAGTCGCACGCTGTGGCTGCGTCCGTGAGCGGATGTCCCGCAGCAGATAATAGAACGAGTCCTTCTTGCCAGCGACCTCCTGCTCTTCACTGATGTTGTCATCATTGTCTTCGTATCGGCCCTGTGGTCGTGGCAACTGATGGACGCGTGCAGGGGCTGATGGGGTGGACGACGGCGCGCCGTCCGAGCCCAGGATGTTGCCCAGCACGTCCATGTAGTCGGCTTTCGTGACGCCGAGCACGCGGCTCTCGTTGTTTTCCACCCAACTGCCCACGACGACCATGAGAAAGGCGATCAACGAGACGATCGCTGCTGTGCTGAAGGGGTACAAACACCAACATCAATCAAAACGTGTCAGTTGATGATGGAGACATAGACCATCAAGAATATAGATCACTCACTTGTATCCGCTGGTGAGACGGTAGGATTTGACGACGATGTGGCCGTGGTTTCCAAACACGATGCCCGTGAGTCCCGTGAGCCAACTCCCCACGACCTGCGACACAAAGCGCGCGCCCAGCAGCAGCCGCATGGCGCCGATGTACACGACGACGCCGGCGAAGAAGAGCTGCGCGACTGGCGACTGCGTGTTCTCGATCACAGGCAGCAGCACGACAACCGCCATGTGCGAGTCCACGCACGGGAAGCCGTTGGTGTCTGGGTCTGTACAAGATGGGATGCCGTCTAGCGTCGGGTCCACGTCAATGGGCCGCATGACTTGTGCTGCGTACTGCAACAGCAGCACGGCCAGCAGATTGCCCACGCAGATCCAGAGATATGGAAGTCCGAGCTCCGGAAGCATCGCGAGGAACACGAGCCACAGCAAAAGCGAGATGTCCTGCGTGCGGATCTTGGAGCTGGTGGATACGACCAGCGCCTCTAGTGAAGGAGACGCTGCGCGTCGTGCGACCAGCCAACGCACGGCGTCCAGATCCCACTGCAGCACGGGGTGGAGAGTGGCGACATCCACGGCATCATCTGCGTCGTCCGATTGATGTTGGCGTTGATGCTGATGCTGCATTTGATGCTGCGTTTGATGTTGATGGAGACGCGAGTGATGTGTGGCTGTGCTCGCCGTCGTACTGCGTGGTGATGGGGCCATGGGCGTTTTCAGAATGCGGAAGAGCCGCGATCTTTAAGAGCAGCTCAAATGGGTACATAGATGCCTTCATAAACATATATATATATATATATGCGTTGTGGGAGGTAAATACCAGAGAGTGATGACGGCGATTACGGCGAACTGGCGATGTGGCTACAAAATCCGGCCACTCCGAGAGCGGGTTTAGACCTCTGACCCGGGTCATGGAACTGGAGTCTGCTCATGAACACGGCGATGAAAGCTTGAAGAAAAACGGGAGGAGCGGCACTTCTCAAGAGCCACGCTCACGTGAGGAGTCTCCCACAACTCCACACCACAATGGTTGTCTACAGCAGCAGTGGAGATGGTGGCGGTGGTGTCAGGCGTGAGCACGTGGGGATGCTCCAGATGCCGTATGTGGTCTTTCGATGGATCAGGTTGCCCAGGCCCAAATTCGCCAGAAACGGGTTTCCAGCTGGGGAAAATGGGCCCGTTTTACATCAGGTCACCAACAAACCCACGCAGTTGATCAATTCACGGTCAACGTCTCCACACTGAAGAGGTCAGAACCGTCGAATGACGACGATGGCTGGCGAAATGGCGCCGCCAACGCCCACAGAGCAGCTTCAGGACGCCTCTCCAGACCAAGATGACAGGTAAGACTGTCTGCTAGCTCCATGACGCAGTAATTGCGGTTGGAAAATGATCCGTGGGTGGGTACTTATTGCTCTTCGTAGACTGGACGTGCCCGGCGTGATCGACGACTACTTGGTGCTGGGCTCCGTCAAACACGCGCATGACGAGCGTCTGCTCAAACATCTACACATCAACTACATGCTGGACGCAGAGAACGCTCGCAAGCGCAGCGCTGAGCCGCTGGAGATGGAGACGCTGATCGAACGCGGCCGCGTGGAGTTGGACGACGACGACACGTACGAGAGTTTCAAGGAAAACGTCAAGAAGGCGACGGAGATGATCCGCGCAGCGCGAGAAGCAGGCCGCACGGTCTTCGTGTTCTGCACGCACGGCAACAACGAAGGCGCCGTGGTTTGCATGACGTATCTGATGCTGGCGGAGCGCTGGACTCTGGAGCGCGCGCATCGTCATGTGCTGCAGAAGCGGCCGGCGAGTGCACCGCGTCGCGCGTACGTGGAGAAGCTGCGACTGCTGGAGAGAGAGGTCCATGGACATGTGACGCTGCGGTCTGCGCAGGTCGGGCCCAGTATGATCGACTTGATGCTGGGTCTGCGAGGAGAGTCACGGCCAGAAGACGCTGACGAGACGGCGAGCCAAGCCACGGAGCCGGAAAGCGTGGCCGAGTCCACGGCTGAGCGCGCGAGCTTCATGTCCAACTTCTCTATGAACACGGGTCTGCATAACGGCAGTTCACTGCGAGAGACGATGATCATCGCAGAACGAGACGAAGAGTACGAAGTGGCGACCGCAAATGAGACGCCGTCGTTCAATTCCATCACCGGCGGACGCACACCGCGGTCCAAGAACAACCGGAAGGACTGCATCATTTCCTAGACTCGTAAATAAATGGCTGGTATTTCATGATTGGTCTGGTCGCACCCTGCGTCGTTGTCCTGGGGGTTTCTGGCTGTGGTTACGGTGCGAACATGCGCTGGAGTGAGCAGATCGCGAAGGGCAATGGACGCTTGACGCTCTTCTTCTGCCGCTTGCACGTCAGTTCAGGTTCTGCCACCAATCACAACGTGTTAGTCATACGCAAGTCATGTGTCTCTGTCTCTGCTGTGACGCCTCACCTCCGCGACGAACGCCGTAGACCCGTCGCTTGCGTTGGCTCCGCTTGTGGTCTAGCGGCGAATCCAAGATGCACGTGTTGCGGATCGGCACGTGCGCACGCGTCTCCTTCTCCGCCTTCGCCGCCGCCACGTGCTTCGCCTTGGATTCGCTTCGTGGCTTCTTGTCTCCGCTGCGTCGACTGCTCTTCTTTGGCTGCTGGATCTCCATCGGCTCCACCGGCTCGCTGTCGCTGAGCGACACGTCGTCGAAATCCAGTTTCTTGGTGATCTCCCAGTCGCTCTCCTGGCTGGACATCTCCATCTGCACGTCACCATCGCTGTCCACCGCGCGGCTTCGTGACTTCTTCTTGCGCCGCAGACACGTGCTCTTCTGCGAGGAGCTCGCACTGGACACGGGCGTCGCTGGATCCAGCTCTACACGCCCACTGATGCCGCGACGCCCACACAAAGCGACACGCACGGAAACTCAGCCACCATTCGCGCCACATACACAGCTGATGGACTCGTACCTCATCAATCTCTTCCCACCGTCACGTGCGTCGCCGCTTGCTGTCACCTGCTGCATGTTGCCCTTGAGAACTTGGATTCCCTTTGCCAACTTTTGAGTTGCTCAATCAGAGGGGAAACGTGCAAGTTAAGGGCGCAAATTATAAAGAGTGTTGGTCATATCTCAACACAACTGCAACAAATTGTTTGATTGACGTTGGGGAAGCTTCAATTGATGTTCTCAGCTCTACGAGGAGTTTCTTGCTGCACTACACTAGCGCTGGGTATCGTAGGAAAGAAGATCACTCGGGGAGATGCAGTTGGTTGTCGCCAGCGCTTGCTTCGCCACTATGTTCTTGGATTTCCGCCAACAGATCGGTGAACTCTGCATTGAGTTTGCGAGGAATCGCCACGTCGATGGTTGTGATAGTCACGAGGCTTTGTGGGATGACGGCGTCCCAGTGCGTTCGCTGACGGACCGCGTAAGCGAGAGTCGAGTCGATTCGGCAGATCATGTTGTCGTGGGATCCTGGGCCACGCTCCGATTCGCCGCACATTCGCTCTTCTGCTTGTGAAGGTCTTCGCCAATGCCAGCAACCGCATGCGAAGCAGTCGCCCATTGCTTGACGGAGGAAGCAAGTGCACGGCGCATGGAGAGGTTGTAGTCGACGGAGGAGGACGACTCTTGTGCTTCAGCCGCCATTTCATTCAGGATGGTGACGCACGCTTACGTGTCGAAACTTTGATGAAGCGCACCAAGCAGACGGGCCATGCGACTGCGTTCGCTTGGTGACGGTGCACCTCGCGGATCGTCGCGACGGATTGGCCTTCCGCCTGCTGCTTGGCGCTGGCTCACTGCTCATCACCCACACAACAGCGTCAAGAGTGCACTGCACATCAGCTTGTGCATTGTCATATGCGTCAGATCCCTCACCACTAGTTGTCCTCGCCATGCGCATTCGCAGGTGCTCGTGATGAACTACACGGGTCCAGAGCGAATGCGCCGTATCGCTTTCCATCTTCCGTCGTCGCCTTGAGTTGCCGTGTGTGTCGATTCCTCTTCTACTATGCTGGCGGTCTTTCCCGTCCTGACGTTGGTTGTCAAATCAGAGAGGAGGTGCAAGTTCAGGGTGATGTGGATCAGAGTGCTTGTCTTCCCCATCATCATGCCTACCACGCTCTCTCATCGCCACGTCTTCGTCCATCGTCGCCGTTGCTGCTTCCAGTAAGTTTATTTGCTTTTTGCCGTGCTTTCCTTTGCCTTTCTTTCCGTGATGATGGAGAGCGAAGTTTTCCGCCATCATTTTTGTTTTTGTCCAATCAGAAGGCATCGGTATTTCGTTCATATCCATGAGTGATGGTCGAACTTCAACACCGAGAACGTTGGCAGCACAGCGATTGTTCGTGAAGTTCCACGGAAATATGGGTTACGTTTACGTTTACTAAATGGACGCATGGTCGTGGTGGTGCAAACGCTGTCTTGTTTGGATGCGTCGGTGTCTTCCTCGTCTTCACTGTGGTTGTCTGTCGAGAAGCTAGGTCACTCTGGGAGATGGAGTTGGTCGGCATCCGTATCCGCAGAGTCAGAGATGCCAACGTCCATGTGCGCATACGCCATGGCGGTGACTCCGTTCAAATCGGCCTTCAACGCTTGCTCGACGAGTGGGTCGATTCTGGCGATGTAGTTGCGCGCCTTGACGAGCAACTCGTCAACGACTGCGACGAGCGCGTCGATCTCGGCGATCCCGGGTGCCTGCGTGCTCGCTTGATCGCTCGTATTCGCTCCGCTGAGAGCAAGGAACTGCTCGTGCGCATCTTTCGCCATGTGAACAGTCTTGCTCACGTCGTCGATCAGTTCTACAGGTATGCGTCGCCACATAACGGCGCTGGCGATCCCAGTCACCACATCCAGCTCATGAAACGTGCGCAAAACGGCCGAGAGGAGGCGTTTTTGTATGTCGGCGATCTTCGACAAACTGGCGGATAGTTTCTCCACCATAGCAAGATCTTCGACACGATAGAACGCGAAGTTTAGATGAATCGCCAGCTCACAACGGCCAGCGCCTCACGCCACATACATGTGCATCCGCGTCGTCACCAAAGCGCGCGGCCTCCATGCTTTCTTCGTCTTCCTTCGTCGTTCCGTCTTCGTTGCCGTTGCCGTTGGTTGCTGTTGTTGGCGATATTCCCAACTTTCCCGCCCCAATTGTCAGTTGTCAAATGGGAGGGGAAAGTTGCAATTTTAGAGTGACCATCACTCCGCCGCGACGGTAACCCATCGACAACCCATCGGAATGCCCATCCCTAAATACCCGAGTCACACGCCCCATGAGCCCATCGTCCGCGGAGCTCCTGCTTCCATTCCGCGTCTAACCTTCATTTAGTCTTTGATCACCATGATGGCACTGAGCGACTGGTTGTCTACGTTCGCGTTCTCGCGCCGCCTCAAGCACCTCCCGCGCGACTTCAGCG
Organism: Pythium dissotocum; assembly: GCA_023336355.1. NCBI lineage: Eukaryota > Oomycota > Peronosporomycetes > Pythiales > Pythiaceae > Pythium > Pythium dissotocum. Next base: position 36,376 of record JAADWY010000022.1, on the reverse strand, counting down.
ACGCCGTGCTGCTGGCGGAGCTGCTCGCGCAGCAGCTGCCTGCAGGCGCCGTGCAGCTCCACAACTACCCGCCGGCGAGCCGCTTCCAGCAGAAGCTCGTCAACTGGGAGACACTGAACCGTACGTCGTCGTGCCATAGTGAAGATAATCCTTAGGCTATGTGGGTCTAAAACTTCTTTGTCGTTGTGCCTCTAGGGAAAGTACTCACGCCGCTGCGCTGTGAGCTGCCCCACAGTCTACTGGAAGAACTCGCCTCCGCGTCACCCAGCGCCATCGCGTTAGCGCTCGTGCAAGTCAAGAAGACGGTGCGTGAAGTAACTGTAGGAGTTACGGCTGACAAGGGTCTAAATGGCTGACGCTGACACTGCTGTAGATCGAGACCACCACCAAGACCCCACGGTCTCCTACTAAAACCAATGCTCCTACGTCACCAAAAAAAGCACCAACACTAGCGTCCCCGCCGTCGTCTCCAGTGGGAGGAGTGTCGTCGATCCCACGCGCCAACGCCGTCAGCAAGATGCGCTCGATGAGTGCGGGTGCTGACAAGCTGACTGCTCAGCTTCAGGCGTCCAAGCCCTCGCCAGTTACGAGCCAACAGCGCCAACTGCGGCCTCCGAGTCCCACGAAGCGCCTGTCACAGCCGCTGCTTCGCGACTTCCTGCCGCTTCCTCAGGATCGCCCGACGCCCGAGGCCCTGGTCAGCACTTTCAGCCGCGTGCTTCTCAGGACGCAGTCGTCGTCGCCCAAACCCAAGTCTCCTAAGGCCGGAGAGAGCCATCGTCTAATGAAGGTGAATGAAGGAGAAGTGCTAGAAGTGAGGAGCCGAAGCAGCACGTGCGACAGCAGCGACGACGGCAGCGTCACGAGTCAGTGGCTGACGACGATGTCGCCAAGAAAAGAGCTGAGCATTGAAGTGCAGCGTCGAGAGTGGCCGGCCAGTCCCAAGTACGCGAAGCCCCAGTCGCCTCCGAGCCAATTCAAGACCACGGAGCTCACGCGCCACAAGCTCAGCAGCATCAGCGTCCTCACGCTGGACGAGCCGTCCGACGCTGAGCCCATTCAGCCATCAGCGGATCCCACAAGTGACGTCCAAGATGATGAGGAAGTCGACGCCGTCCAACTCGAGCTGTGCGCCGCCCCACCGACAGTCTTTCCGCGTGTGTTGGTCTACGTCGACGTCGTCTTGGCGTCGCCACCCGCGCGATTCCGCCGTAATCTGTAGAGTCTAAATGGGTCTCCAATAATCGAATATGTATTTTCTTCATGAGGTCTCCTCATCTTCTTCTGATGTCTTGTCAACCTCAGACCACCGCACACCGCGGCAGCACGCCCCTCTGCGTCATGTCAGCGATGAGCTGCTGCGCTGGGATCGCGCCGTTCAAACAGCCGCCGCAGTGGTGCAGAGCGACCACCAAGTTGTCGCTCGCCGCCAGCACTGGCGAGCCCGACGAGCCTTCCTGCGTGTCCACGTAGTAGCCCACGTCACTGCCGCCGCAGGTCGTGACGCTCAGCGACTCGACGCGTCCGGGCGCGCCGTTGTTGGTGGACGCGATGCGCTTGCCAAAGCCCATGGGGTACTGGGGCACGTAGATCGTCTCGTCCAGCTTAGCCCCGCTACTACGAAGCTGCAGATACCCACCCACCTGACTCAGCAGCGTCTCCACCGAGCTGCCGTCGTCGGGCGTGAGCTTGACCAACGCGTAGTCGTACTGCGTCGACACGGCCACTAACGCCGTCGAGCTCACGCGCAGGCGGCCTGGACACGCGGCGCGGTCCTGGCAGCTCTGTGTTCCGCACTGCGAGGCCTCGGCGAAGAACTCGACGCCCGTGTTGAGCGCGTCGATCCAGTCGCGGATGCAGTGCTGGTTCGTGACCAAGTGGCCTTCGCAGCCCAGCAGGAAGCCCGTGCAGTACGCGATGTTCATGTTGTTGTCCTTGCGGATCACGAGTCGAGCCACGGGCTTGGAGGCCGCGTACATGGCGGCACCGCCGGCCACGAGTCCACTCTCATAGCACACGGCCTCCTGGGACTCGTCCTGGCCACACAGACTCTCGTTGATCTCCGTTGATGGACTGGTGGACGCGTTGCTTGCGGGGGGAAGGGCCTCGAGTGCGACTAGCGAGGCCTCGTCGCCCACTGCGACCTTGGCGGCCTCCGTCTGAGGCGTGAACCGCACGGCGTCGATGGCAAAGCCCACGCACTCGGTCTCTGGATCTGAGTCGCCTGCGTTCTTGTCGGCCGACTTGAACAGCTCCACGACGATGCCGTCGCCTGCGATGGGCTTGGAGTAGAAGCCGCCGGTCGTGTTGCGGCCGAAGAGCTTCTGCGCGAGCGTCTTGTTGGTCGCGTCGCTGCTGCGGATGACGACGACGTCGTTGCGCGGCAAGTTGAACTGGCTCACGTGGACCACGTAGAGACCTCGGCCGTGGCCGCCGTCGTACTGCAAGTGGAAGGCCGCCGGGCCGTCGTCCACGCTCGTGGCCGTGGGCAGCGACGCGTAGTCCGAGTAGTTGCAGCCGGCGCCGATGTGCAGAGGGTTGTCGGGGGTCTCTTTCCCTGCGAGAGACGCGTGCGCTGATGAGCGGAACGCAGCCACTAGGACGAGAGGGGCGACGCGCATGGCTGGAGGAGAGGAGAGGAGGGGAGGGGAGGATGCGAGAGTGAGAATGCGAGTGGAAGTGGCAGAGACGCCGCACGAAGGTCTCCGCTTGAGGACGAGCGAGACGGTGTCGGTGGAGGAGATGGATGGAGGGATGATGGATAGAGGGGAAGACAGAAGGACGTCCATCAGCGGAAGAGTTCAGGAGAGTAACTTGACTGATTGATGTATTGACGATCTGATCTGATAGATCTTCCTCCTCCTACACTTCGTGCTTCTGGAGCATCTTGGTGAACTCCTCCAAGTCGATCTTGCCGTCGTCGTTGCGGTCCATTTGGTACACGAGCTCGCGCACGTCGTCGTGGTCGAGCGACTGGCCGAGCGTCTTGAAGATGGCGATGAACTCGTCCACTGTGATGAACCCACTGCCGTCCGTGTCCACCATCTTGAAGATCTCTTCAATGAGCTCCTCTTTCGAGTGGTCGCTTTCCTGGATGTGCTGGTGGCACCAGTTGTAGAAGCTCTCGAACGTCACCTCTCGCTGGTTCTCCTGGCCGGCCAGCAGATCGCTCATGAGTCTGTTGAGCTGCGCTTCATCCAGGTCGTGAGTGATCGCCTGCAGTAGATTCGCCATCTCATCACGGGAGATCGCGCCTGAGCCGTCCACGTCAAACAGACAGAAGATGGTGTTGATCTCACGACGCTCCATCTCGAGGCGGTACGCGTCGCTGCGCTTTCCCCGCGGGGAGTAGTACGCCGACAGAGGCGACATGGGCGGCGACACATCAATCGACCGGCTGCTCAGGTCAAGCGTCAGCTTCAGAGACTTGCGTCTCGCCTGGTCCAGCGTCTGCGTGGGCGAAGAGCTCTTGGGGGCCGTCGGTGGACTGCCAGTAGTGGCCGTCGCCTCGCTCTTCTTGCTAGTCTTGGACTTCTTCTGCGACAGCGTCTTGGAGTAGTTGGCGGTGGCTTGGTGGAGCGTGGCTGTGATGGGCAGCGGCGACACGGGCGCCACAGCCGCCGACGACTTGCGCCGCACGTTTTCCTTGAGGTAGATCTTCATCTCGGCCACGAACCGCAGCGTGCGCAGCGTCTGACGCGCCTTGAGGATGCGCATGACGCGCGCAATCACGCGATTGGCCTTCATGTGCTCAACGTTGAAGGCGTACAGTCCGTCGCGAGCGATCTTGACCGACATGCTCGTGACCAGGATGCTGGGCAGCAGGAACAGCACGTACAGCACCATGACCGCGAGCGCGTTGTCGTATTGCTCGTAGATCTGGTGCATCGTACGCATGAGGAACACGGACAAGTGCATCGCCGTGAGTAGGAATACGAGCCGCGTACAGAATAGCGCGAGTTTGACACCGTTCTTGCCCACGCGCTTGACCAGCAGCGCGCGCTGTGCGTCCGCAAGCTCTGTCTCGCTCATGTGGAGCCCTCCGTGGGGCAGCGAGTCGATGTACGGCGGCACAAAGTCGGCCTCAGAGGCCTCGGAGCCTTCTAGGATCCAGGTCTTTTCGGTCACGTCGTACAGAGGCAACTGGTGTCTGGCACGCCACTCATTCTTCCTGCGGAGCCGCTCGGCGTCTTTCATCAGTCGCGGCGGCGTGAGCTGGCGACGCATCGTCCGGATCAGCGAGTAGACGAACTCGTTGAGGAAGATGAGTGCGATGCCGCCGAACAGAAGCACGAAGATCTCGCCTGTGGGGCCGACGCTGTAGCACACGACCAGTACGGCCACGAGGAAGACCTCCAGTGCGACCCATGTGGGAAGGTCGATCTCAATGAGCCGCGCCATGACCTCACCGGAGATCAGACTCAGATACTCGTTGAACGGGAACTGGACCTCGGGGTTGCGCTGGAACTCCTTGGCTAGTCTGAACGCCGTCTCGCTGTCTGGGTGGTTGCTGCGGTAGTCGGCGAAGCGCCTGCGTAAGGCCAAGTACACCATCTCTCGCTTGCACTTGTGGGCCGCTAGCAGCCGAGACAGCGAGAGCCGTTCGCGCCAGGTCACTGGAGGCTCTGTGGCCAGTACGAACTCGGTGACGACGGCCGGGATGTCGTTGGAACTGCGTTCGAACTCGCGCCACTCGTCCTGGACGATCGTGCCCAGACGCAGCAGCCCCACGCAGAGCACGAGGAAGATGATGATGAAGAGGAACAGTCCCATGTGCAGCACTTCGATGGTCTCCTGCAAATGCTCTTCGTTGCCCAAGTACTTGAGCGACAGCGACGGCAGCACCTCGAGCTTGGTCACGATGAACAGCATGAGTCCGATGAAGCCCAGCGTCGTGAGCTCGCTGAAGATGGTGTTGATGAACGGCATGTTCATCTCGTCGGCGCTTTCGCGCAGCATCTCGGTGAACACTTCGAACAAAATGGAGACGAGCACGAGGATCGTGATCACCACGACGGCCACGGTCGCCGCGTTGATACTCGCGCCGTGCTCGCCTGTCTCGCCGTGGCTATCGCCTGCCGCCTCCTTGTCTCCTTCTTCGTGGGTACGTAGATCCCCTGGCTTGGTAGTCGCGTGGGGATCCTCAGCAAGCGCGAGAGCCGCCAGCAGCACGAGCAGCGACACGCATTGGGCGAACGCGCACCGGCCACGCTGTCCCAAAGCACGCGCAGACGCCGCCGTCGCAAGCGCTGGCCGCGAGACTCTTGTCTTGATCATGCCTCCGACTCGCCAGTAGATTCACGTGGTAGGTCGAGAACAATGGTCACAGGGCCTTTGGTCCTGGACGCCGCGATCTTTCCAGCCTGGAAGTTTCCAACTCGACGCGACCTTTCGCGACGTGAAGATACGAATCCCTCGGTATACTGACACCTTGACTACTTCTGAAAATACCACAAACATCAGTGCCATTTCGGCGATTTTCGGAATGTGTATCCACGGCAACAGATCCTTCGTCACCGACGGACCATCCGCAGTCGCCCGCCACATCCTCACGAAGGCCAACGGCAGTCCATGTGCATAGACTCTCGACGCGCTTTGGCGAGTGCCCACCACCACGCGATCCTTTACACTCTTCACACTTGTCACTCGTTTACCGCCACTCGATTGTCGGGCGGCGTGCGACCATCGCAGCCTGTTTTCTCAGCTTCTTCACGTCGCGCAGTCTTTTTTGTTCGTCAATATAGAGTCACACTGGGTTCTGGAACGTCGGCGTTGGCGACTTGGTTGTACGTTATCAGATCCGACGCAGTGACGCAGAGCCCTCGGTGGCCAATCTCGGGCTTCGGGTGCTTCTCGCCGCTGGTAGACGCGCTGTGACTGGATCCACGTCGCTCTTGCTCACGACAAGGCCTCGGCGGCCTCTGCTTCCCTTCCTTCTCCCTCCTTGTCGCTGAGGGAGATCCTGGTCATCGGGTTCTTTTTTGCTGAGGGTGATCACCGTCGCTCTTCTCATTCCAGCTTTTGCTTCGCGCCTCACAAGCCAACTTCACTCCCTTCCAAGCCACCATGAAGACCTCTGCCTCGACCTCCATCCTCCTCGCCAGCCTCGCGCTCTTCGCCGTCCCGGACGCCTGCACTGCGACGCCACTGGCTTCGGTGGCTTCCATGCCGCGCTTCCTCGCTGAGAAGTCGGTTCTGCAGGCGGAGCTCGACGCCTGGAAGCAGAGTGACGCTGGTCTGTACGCCAAGGAGCTCGACTTCATCACCAAGCCCATCAATGGCGAGTCGACCGACGACGCTGTACTTGAGGACCAGCTCCACCGCTTCTTCCTCACCAAGCTCCACATCGAAGAGGTGCAGAAGGAGAACCCGGACGCCGTCTTCTCCACGGACTCGCCCTTCACGCTCATGACCGATGACGAGTTCACGGCCTACGTGCGCAAGTCTCTCGGCCGTGGTGGCGACAGCAAACGCGTCTTCCGTGGCGTGGCGGCTGCCCCTGTTGCTCTCACTGACGTGGCTCCGCTTGAACAAGACAAGGACTGGACGACGTCGGGGTGTGTGGCGCCTGTCAAGAACCAAGGCCAATGCGGCTCGTGCTGGGCGTACGCTGCCGTGGGTGCGCTTGAGAGCGCCTATTGCCTCAAGGGCAACTCGCTCACGACCTTCTCGGAGCAGCAGGTGCTGAGCTGCGACTCAGCGTCGCAGGGCTGTCAGGGCGGCTACCCAGGCGACGGACTCGACTTCATCCAGAAGAACGGCGGCTTGTGCCGAGGGAGCGACTACGAGTACACGTCCGGCCATTCGGGCGACGCTGGCCAGTGCCAGTCGAGCCAGTGCTCGGCCGTGCAGTTCGCGATCCAGCAGGTCGTGAGTGTGCCCGAGTCCGACGCCGGTCTTCTGGCTGCTGTGAGCAAGACGCCTGTGGCTGTGGGCGTCGCCGCTGGCAACCGCACGTGGAAGCAGTACAAGAACGGCGTCGTGTCGACCTGTGACTCCACGCAGCTGGACCACGCGGTCGTGGTCGTGGGCTACGGCGGCTCGGGCTCGGCGGCGCCGTACTACAAGGTCAAGAACTCGTGGGGCACGGCGTGGGGTGAGAGCGGCTTCATCCGCCTCAAGCGTGGCGGCGCGGGCGCTGGCACGTGCGGCGTCGTCGGCCCCAAGTCGGTCTACCCAGTCTTGTAGATGGTAGCTGGCTACCTTATAGATCTGCAAGCTCTCGGCTCGAACTCGTTCGACAAGCTGACTCCGATATGTGTAATAAACCTACATTTTTAGGAACTTGGTGTCGTTTTCCACTTGTATGAGGCTTCACAACTCATCCTTCATCAGCTTCTTCGTCGGCAGTCGTCGCGTTCTCTCTCCAGTAGCGCGCCATCGTTCTGTACAACCCGTGAGGCACCTCGTCCTGTTGTTTTCTGCGTGGCTCCAGCATTCGCTTCATCTCCACTTGGCTGTCTGCGTTGAAATACTTGCGCTGAAACACAGTCTGTGAGCAGCGATGCACGACGCACGCAGCTCGAATATCCTCCAGCGCCACTGCCACGACATGCGACGCGTCCAACACGACTTCGTAGCTGCTGTCGGCGTTCCGCGACTCGGTTCGCGACGGAAAAGGCTTGGTCGGTGGGTGGAAAACTGAGCGAAACACCGTGCCAATGGCCCAATTCATTCCGTTGGCGTCTCGACAGAGTGCGTGAAGTCTCAGATACACGAGCGAGTCGGATTGCTCATCGTTCTTGGCTCTGGATCGTAGCTGCTGACGGACAAGACGCTTCGTGCGCTGCACTTCATCTTCATCCAGAGCCACGAGATCGCGCTCTCGTACAACAGGACACAGCAGCGGGTTTTCCACGCTGAAGATCACGTAGCCTTCCATACTGCTGCCTTCTGTACCCCCGTGCTGGTCGTGTTGGTGACTTGATGCTGATGACGGTAGTGCTACGGCACGATACAAACGACACGGAAGCACGAGGCGACGTGATTGGAGAAAGCAGTCGCGGCACCGCTCGCGCTCGGGTCTCGTTAGGCGGTGGGTCTCACACTGGATGGCGTCGCTGCCATGCCACGTCGCAGTCTTGAGAAACCCTTCAAGACGCGTCTCCAGATTGGCGCGGCACATTGAGTACGTTCCCAGCCAAATGAGCGAGGACACCGCGTGGAGTCGCTGCTGAGTAGTCGAGTTCGGTGACTCACCACTAGGCTTTGTGTCGACGTTGCTGGTTTCCGGTGTGGTGTTGGCTTGATGGACTTGCGCGATGTGACGCTGCAGCTCACGTCGCGTGCGGAACTGGCCGTCGCTGCCTCTGTCGCGGCAATCGGCGTGTGTGCACTGGAAGTATCCAACAGACGGCGCGAAGGACCGATGGAGCTCTTGGTTCCACGGGCTCTGAGGGGGCCAGTACGCGTGCAAGTACTGGTCCACGAGCGGTGTCGCTGTAGCAAGTCGACGTTGGTTTAGATGCACACCCTCCTGGTGCAAACGCGCAGCCTCATGGGAGGAAAAGCAGCGACCGCACGCTGGCACGCCACACACAAACGATCGCGCGTGGCGCGTCGACACTTCCAGGATCTTCTCTCTGTGGCGCTCACGCGGAAGTGTCTTGAGCTCGTAGATGAGACGATGCAAATCCTGCCCAGAAGACGATGTCGTCGCTGCCAGTGTGTCCAGCGCCAAGTCGTCTCTCGACTCCTTTGGATAAACCTTCGTAGTTGTCGAGCCTTGGTCGGCCGAGTCCACAATCTCAGCTGGCGTGGTATGTGGTCGGTGGCCTGTCGTATCCTTCGCTTCGACTGGCTCCTCGTCCTTGATATTCGCGCTCGGGTCGTGTTTGAATCCTAGCAGTGACATGCGCTGCTCGATGTCCCGCGCTCGCTCGGGCATGGGCCGAATCGTCGGCTTGTCGTCAACTTTGAAGCCAAACTCTTGGTAAAATGACAGTAAACTGGGCGGTAGTGGGGGTGTAGACGTTGGCGTCGGACGAGCAGGAGCCAGTGCCGTATCGCGCGCGCCATAGCGCACGTGATCGACGACTTGGAGCCACTTTATCCGAAGCAATTTCGAGTTCTGGAACACGAAATTCACGAAATCGCGCTGATCCAGCAGCAAATCCGTCAGCGGATCCTCGTTCCGCAGCTTGTCGACTATCGCATCGATGCTCTTGAGTGCTCCGTCTTCGTTTGCTGATGATGATGCGACGTCTCCACTGCTCTTCGACGCCAGGCGCTGCTGACGACTGGCTTCGATCTCGGTCTTCAGCTGCGCGATGGCTGTCTGAATGAGAGCACCGACTGGGTGTCCTATGTTCAGTTCTTCCTCCTGCGTCATTCGCCCCACAGGACAAAGCCGCGCAACTGGAACCTTTGGCTCCGTGTACACTCGCACGCCTCGCAGCGACAGGAAGCCCTCTAGATACTCGACATCGAATGTCGACTCGTGGCTCAGGTGCTCGCTGTCTGTGTGCACAGCCACGATTCTCGCCTTGTGGAAGCGCTGGCGGTCTCGACGGTTCAGAGAGGCGACTAGCACCAGGCATCCAACAGGATACAGCGCCTGTGCCATCGACACCATCTTCTGCTCCACGCTTTCGCGAGCGTCTGTGTGGCTGCGACGAGCTTTCGGATTATGCCCTTTGCCTGGCGAGTGTTTCGCTGGTGTTGTCGACTCGTTCTTGTCCCGCTTCCACTGTTCCTCTTTTACCAGACTCCACGCTCGCTTTCCGTCGCGGTCCTGCAGGAGCTCGAGAATGTTCTGGTACTTGTACGCGAAGCCTCGGTCCGGTTTGATGCCACGCTTGATAGGCAACATGTGCCGCTTCTTTTCGTGGTGGTAGCTGTAGGACGGCAGCAGGAACCCGTATCGCTCATGGCCCAGAGTGAGACTGTCGGTGGAAGCGGATGACGCGCCGTTCATATTCAGCCACTCCCAGCGCTTGAGCATCGCCACCCAGCGCATGGTGGCGGCCATTCGACCCATGAAGCCACGATACAGTCGCTGGATCGCCAACGCGCCCGCCTGCATGCGGATGACACGGCTCGGAAACGCGTACGAATGCGACGGCTGCGCTAATACGACGCCCTTGCCGTACTCGAAACCCGTGAGCGAACTGACGTAGCTCGTGATCCACAGCACGCCCGGGTCGTTCTTCCACATGTGACGCGTCAGCCAGCCACGCACTCGCTTCTGGATCTGCTGGGCACTGGTGTACCGAAGCTTGAGTCGCTTGTAGTACTGGTATCGACGGGACGCGCGCTGGATTTTGACGGCTGAGAGCAGGTTGAGCAATCGCTGCGCAGCCAAACGCGCGTGTTCTTCTTTGCGTCGCCGCCACTTGGCCACGTGTGCACGTAGGATTCGACGAGCGCGTAGTCGACGGAACGCAGCGACTTGCAGCAGCATCTCCTCGTAGTTGGCGTCCGCCTCTCGCTGCAGTGTGCGCATGTACGCCATTTCTTCGCGCATGGCCCACGCCAGACACCGCTGGCGATACGCTCGATAGTTGCGCTGGATACGAAGCGCTGCTCGCAGTCGTCGACACCGTTTACGCGCTAATGCACCTCGCATCACACGCTGGATCGTCGGGACGGCGACTCGCACGGCTTCGATCTCGTGGGCAAACGCCAATCGCCCCAAGTATCCACGCGCGATACGCTGGATCTTGACTGTGGCTCGCAGTCGCCGCAACGCTGAGTGCTCCAAGAGAATCGCGCGGACACGGCGACGCGCTCGATTGCCTCGGAAGATACGCTGGATCCGCGTCGCAACGACAGCGGCACGACGCAGAAACTGGAATTGCCAAATCGCTTCCTTCAGCAGTGCTGACACAGCGTTGGGGTGGTTGAGAATGCCGGAAACGGCGGGACCGAGCACGCTTTGAACAGAGACGGCGACTTGATGCTGCGCGATTGCCCACTGCCGATACAACCGCTCGATTCGTGATGGAGGCGTCGCGTGCGGCTTGACTGCGACCATGGCGTCGACGTCTTTGTTCTCGGAAACTGCTGATGGTGGAGGATCCTTTGGGGCCAGCGGATGGCGCTTGGGCTTGGGCTTCAGGCGGTCGCGACGACACTCGGTGATCCCGGGGACGTCGAATTCCGTATCGGCAAATTTGCATTTGGCTCGCGCTTCGAACGGCAGCGTGCTGAGCTGCGCCTCCACGTGGTTGCGGCACATGCCGAACGCGTTGCGTCGGTCGATGGCTGGACACGCTTGGGCTGGGCGAGCGCTTGAGGCGCCGTACTCTTGGATGCATCGCGGCGCGTGATATCCGCAGAACGGCAGGAACGCGCCGCGTAGCTTGGGATGCATGACGACGGTGTTGCGGCACTGCCAGATGAATGCGCTCTCGCTGTGCTCTTTTTCCCACGCGCACTGGCTCTGTGCCGTCAGCCGTCGTGAGTTAAAGCCATCGACGTTGGCATTCTTGGAGCTGACGCCTTTGAGAAGCACTTGACGCTGCACGTCACGCTTCAAGTTGACTTCGTGGACGCCTGGAAGCTTCGTCGATGGCAGTCGCGGGGGTGTCTTCTGGAGCGAACCGCGCTCCTTCAGTGCAGTGGCTTCATAACACGCGAGACAAAAGCCTTGGTCGTTTGGGATCTCGATCATGCGGCTGTTCTCCATCGGGTGGTCGACGCAAACGCACGCGCGTGCATGCCATTTACACATCCGTCGCGGCTGCTGAGCTTGAGCTGCCAGTGTTTCTGACTCTGTAGCAGTCGACTTGGACGCCTTCTCGACTGGCAACTCGTTCACGCACCCGTACTGCTTGCCACCGATGCGCTCTCGCCAGCCACACTGGTTCGGATCTTGGAGACTGACCGACACATCGACCTTCTTCTCTCCTGGAGCATGCAACTCCGCAGCCATGACAGCGTCCAAGTCCGTCACAAACTTGTTGTGCAGTTCGTCTTTTGAGGCATCTTTCTTCACGCGTCCCTTCACAGCCGCCAGCGTCGCGCTTGCATCGCCGGCCTTCCACCGCCACTTGCCGTCACGCACTGCCTGCTGCTTGAGCGCGTTCCACTCGGACAGCGTGTACTCGTCTTCACCGTAGCCCTCCAGCGCGTCGCGCAGCATGCGCTTGCCCTTGGTCTTGGCACGCGCGGCGGCTAGTGCTGTAGACATCGTCGTCTGGGTTGGCGTATCTACGAGCTGAGGGTCGTCAGGGTTTGCGCCGTTGCACGCGCCATCATTGCCGTTCTTGAAAAGTGACCTTCAAAGATCAAGGCGACGCACAGTCTTCACAGTGTCAGTTCCATCAGTTGTCCGTCGGTTATTAATGGCAACTCTGGTGCCATATATTGAGCGTCCTGATTTATCATCCGATGCGACGCACGATGCCGGCGCCGCCGTCAAAGCAGAAGTAGTTGCAGATCGGCTCGTCCTTCTGGGAGATGGACTTAATGATCTCCTGACCCACGATGCCGGCGACGATCGCGCTCACGGGCACGAGATCCACATCAGAGGCGGCCACCAACGACTGCAAATCCTCAATGGAGAAGAAGTCGGCGGCCAGGCCCTGCGCCTGGAGCTGCTCGATAGCGAACGCCACGAAGCCGTCAGCGTGCTCGGCAGTGGCTGGGATCTCCGTCAGACTCTTGGCTGTACGGTAGTTCTGCAGCACTGTGCAACAACAAAAATCCACCCAGAGTCAGTCCTCCATATCGACCAAAACACACACCGACAGACGCCACGAACGCTGGTGCTTGACGAACACGCGTGGGATCTGCGGCCCGCGCTTGCGCGTGCTCTGGAGTGAGCTCCAGGTGACTTTCTCGGCGGCCTCCAGCGACGGGAACTCGATCGTGAGCGGCTCCGCTGGCGTCTGCGGCTGGCCAGAGGCGCTGTCGCCCGTCGGCGCCGCGCGTCGGTACGTGTGGCTGCCCAGATCCGCGAACATGACGCCGTCGAAGCCAAAAGTGCGCGCTGTGAAGAACGCGATGCCGTGCGCGCGGCAAAGCGCGTTGAAGCGGCGCTGGCAAAAGTGAGAAAGTACGGTCAAAATGAGTTGGGAGCTGGTCAAAATGAAGAGATCTTTTGGGATATCGTACCTCGTCGTGCTGACTGGCGTTGACCAGACACACGGCCGTGAACTGCTTCACGTCGTCCTCTGTGAGCTGCGCCAGCGGCTTGGTCTCGCTCTGCACGCGCACCAGGGGGTTCAGGTCGCGCACTTTGACCAGGCTCGCCTCCGCTTTCTAGAGTCACCATCTCGCATTAGCACCAGGAAACACCACACTCGCATCAGTAACCACACTTACGTTCTGTCCGACGTCCTCCTGGGAGAAGAAGAACTGCGTGTTGACCGTGGCGTCGCTCACGGCGGCCGTGTCGTGGACGGTGACGTTCATGCCCGAGAGCACGAGGTTCTTCACGAGCTCCGAGCCCAGCGCCGACAGGCCGCTCACCAGCACGTGCGAGTTCTGCAGACGCTTTTGCGCCTCCACGCCCCACAGTCGCATCTGTCGGTCGTACACAGCGGCCTCCGCGGCGCTGAACGTCGTCGTCGTCGTCGTCATTTTCGATCTCTGGCCTATGAAGCTTTCTTGGCGGCAAAATGGGGAACCTGACCCGGATTTAGGAGAGACCAATATGGTGTGACCCACATCAACAAAGCGGTTTTAGAAGAAACTTGAATGAGTCTGCTTGGGAGCACTTCATGATGACGTAGGATTTTCTCACTCCAAGATTGCGACCACGTGAATTGACGCGACGTGAAGCGACGACTATAATGCTGTGGACGCTGCCGTGGATCGCAGGCGCCGTCATGGCGGCCGTGGCGCTGCTGTATGTGCTCTTCGGTCCTGGCATCGAGCGTCACCACCCGCGCGCGCTAATGCCATTGCGTGAGCTGGAGAAGAAGTTCCTGGAGGAGCATGTCGCCGGCGGCAAGGAAGACTCGGGTTATCTGCATTTGCCGCGGCCTAAGAACCAGATCGCGCGCATCTTCTACCGCTACTGGCAGCCCAAGCACGTGGGCGAGGACTCATCGGCCAGCGGCGCCAAGGGCGTTGTGGTGGTGCTGCATGGACTGAACTCGCACAGCGCGCGCAACAACACGTTCATGGTGGAGCTGCTGCAGAGCGGCTTCGTGATCGCAGGCCTCGATCTCGAAGGCTTCGGTCGCAGCGACGGCCGCCACGGGTACTTTGAGAGTATGGACCATCTCGTGGACGACGTGATCGAGCTCATCAAGCACACGCGCGAGAAGTACAAGGGCCGCAAGGTGTTCCTTCACGGCGGTTCGCTCGGCGGAGTGCTCGTGACCTGCGTGTTGCTCAAGATCAGAGAATCCCAGAAGCACTTGGTGGACGGCGCTGTCATCCTCTGTCCTGCCATCCAGATCCACGCCAAGTCGCGGCCGTCGGCGACGACCGAGAAGGTGGGAAAGCTGCTGCGTCAGCTTGCACCGAAGCTGCCGATCGCGTCTGGCCAGCGAGGAAAGAACTCGTCTCCTGAAGTCGCAGCGATTGTAGACGCGTTGAAGCGAGAGGACCCGATGTTTTACAACGGCAAGCTGCGAATCGGCACGGGGCTGGCCATTCTGGACGCCATCACGGCGATCCAGGACAGATACCACGAGATCGAGACGCCGTATCTGCTGCAGCACGGCCAGGCCGACTTCGTGTGCCACATCTCCGGATCGCAGGCTTTCCACGAGAAGACGTCGAGCACAGACAAGGAGTTCCGCTCGTACCCGGACGCCGCCCACGACCTGAGCAACGAGCCGCCGCGCATCCGCAACGCCGTCGTCCAGGACTTTGTCAAGTGGCTCGAAGATCGTTCGTAAGAAGACAACAAAAAGAAAGAGAGAGAGAGAGAAGGTTCATAAAATTAATGGAAGAAGCCGAACTAAACCGAGGCATTGACTTGTCCTGCGACTTTGCCAGCGCACTTCTTGAGGATCGCGCGGCCGTAGGGCACGAAGGACGCGCCGTACCAGAGCATAGCAGCGTACTGGATCATCACCAGCAGCAGCACGAGCGGACCGGCCTTGGGGAAGCCAAACGCGATGATGAGCGTGAGCACCATGGCGCCCATCCAGATGCAGCACGCCACGCGACGCACAGGCATGCACATGACCTTGATCTGTCGCTTGGGGCCAACGAGGAACAGCGAGCTGCCGATACTGGCGAGGTTTCCAACCGTGTAAAAGAAACCGAACTGCTTGACGTGCTTGGGGCCGCCCCACATCATGAGCGTGGACAGGAAGCCGCACATGGCGCCGAACACGTAGCAGCCCAGCGCACCGTACAGTCGCTGGCGCTTGGTGAGCTTGCACTGGTCTGCAAACTCATCCAGTAGGCCTTCCTCCTCTTGGTTTTTTGGCGTGCCCTTCGTGTCACTCTCGAGGTCCATCTCGGAGCCGGCCGTGCTAGCGGTGCTGTTGGTCCGCACGGGGATGTTGAGGCTCTTGGCGGCCGATTTAGCGCCGGATTGAAGCGCCTGTGAGCCTGACTGAAACACCTGTGAGCCCTTCAGCGTCACATCCTTCAGAGAGGCAGGCACGCTCATCTGCGCGGCCTTCTCCTTGGCCAGCGCCGCGGTCTGCGCCGACTTGGCCTTGATCTGCTCGAGCATTTTGCTTCCTCGATGGGGAGATATTCAGAACTGAGAGGAGATGAGAAGCATTTCGTCCAATCCGAGACGGCTATTTTTGGAGATCAATAAGTAATGTGGTCCACATTATCTCATGCTGTACTAGATTAAGGTGCCTTGTGGTGTGTGTTGGGTACAACCAGGTTGAACACCTCGCCTGGGTCTAATACTTCGAAGTATACTTCGAAGTATCCGTCCACGAACGGAGGCAACATGTCGGATTCCGAGGAGTACGAGTACGAGTATGACAGCGACGACCAGGGAAGCGACGGCGGCGACGCCGGATCCGGAGAGGAGGTAGATGAGGAGCGCAACGCCGCCAAGGAGGCGCTGATCCAGCTGGAGAACTCGTTCTACGAGGCCGAGGATTTCCGTCAGCGCGGCGATCTCACCAGTGCGCTGCAGTACTTCCAGCGCGTGGTGGAGATGGAAAAGGAAGTAGCGCAGCCAGAGGAGGCCAAGTGGAGCTTCCAGGCGTACGAGAACATCGTCAAGCTGTCTGTGAGCGCCAAGCAGTGGGACGCCATGCTGCGCAACTACCAGCAAATGCTGGCGTTCCTGCCGTACGTGACGCGCAACGAGTCCACGGACTCGATCTCGTCCATCTTGGACACGGTGTCGGTCGCGACTGGCGCAGAGAGCGCGGTCTACGTTACCAAGGTGCAGAGGATACGCAGTCTTAAGTAGTAGGAGGATCGTCAGTTTACTGATGCGTTATGACCAACCAGGTGTTCGAGATCACGCTCGACCGTCTCAAGGACCTCAACAACGAGCGTCTGTGGTTCAGCATGATGGTGAAGCTGGGTCGACTGTATCTGGAGATGGAGCAGTTCACGCAGCTACAGCGTCTGCTGGATGAACTCTATGAGTTCTGCAAGTCGCCCGAAGGGCAGCCCGACCAGTCCAAGGCCACGATGCAGCTGGACGTCTACTCGCTCGATATTCAGGTATAAATGGCTCATCCAGAAGCTTCTACACGAAGAGCTGGTTGAATCTAATGGGCTCATTTATGTCTGGTGTGCTGTAGCTCTGTGGTGCGACCAAGAACAGCCAGAAGCTGCGCGAGATCTACCCAAAGACGCAGGATTTGGATGCCGCCGTCGCTGATCCGCGAATCATGGCGTGCGTTGTAGTCCACTCTATTGTCTGTTTTGCCTTGCTGACGTGGATTCATTTGGTGTGACAGTGTCATCCGTGAGGAGGGTGGTAAGATGTATCTGGAAGAGCGCCAGTGGATGCTCGCGTACAACGAGTTCTTTGAGAGCTTCCGCAACTACCAGGAGGCCGGCCAGGCGCGTGCCACGCAGTGCCTCAAGTACGTCGTGCTGGCCAATATGCTCGCGAGCTCGGATATCAACCCGTTCGACTCGTGCGAAGCCAAAGTGTACCAAGACGTGGAGGAGATTGGCGCGATGCTGCTGTTGCGTAACGCGTATGAGACCAACGACATCCAGCAGTTCGAGAAGATTCTCAAGAACCCCAAGTACAAGCTGCTGAGCGACCCGATCATGATGAAGTACTTGAACCCGCTGCTGCGCAACATTCGCTGCCAGGTGATGAAGAGCTACGTGCGTCCGTACCGCATCATGCAGATGACGAGCGTCGCCAGAGCGGTGAACGTGACGCTGGCGGAGGCCGAGGAGATTGCCGTGTATCTCATCCAGAACGCTGAGCTCGCAGCGAAGGTCGACCAGACGAAGGGCTTGTTGGTCATGCAAGACGACCAGAGGTACGGAAGCTGTGGGCTTGGCGTGGACAGAAAGAGGTGGCGATTCACTAACATTGTGTGGATGGGATTTTGTAGAATGCGCGATGAGCACAAGACCTTCGAAGCCATCGACCGATGGGCAAGTGTGCTGGACAAGCTCCACTTGTCGGTTGTGTCGCGTGTGTCGCAGCAGGCATGAGTTCACGCATTTGATCAGAGAGGGGACGCTAGAAAAGGTAGCGAGAAAGCAAGTGGCATCTATTTCAACACGGTTTGTCTAGCCGCGCAGTGGCTTGGCTGAGACCAACTTTGTCGGATTGGCGATAACGTGGCGGCTCTGGATCAGCTTGAGCTCGCAGTTGCGTCCGCCCAGACGCAGCGTGATCTTGAGGACACTCTGAATGGTGGACAGCACATTCTCCAGCACTTTCTGGAAGTCGGTCGGCAGCTTGTTGAGCCACGCGAGCAGCAGCGCAGCAAACAGATCGCCCGTACCAGTGTAGTAGCTGTCGATCATGGGGATACGGATCTCGTACTGCTCGTAGGAAGGCTCGGCATCTCCACTGCGAGTGGCCTTGCTGCCAATCACCACGAGTTCCGAGGCGTTCACGCTTCCGTCCTGGAGCTTCTCCTGGAAACTGCTGATCACGACGACCGACGGACCACGCGCGTGGAGCTTCTTACACGCCGCAAGCGCGTCGGCTACAGTCTCGATCTTCATCTCGGTCAGCAGCTCACATTCGAACTGGTTCGGCGTGAGCACGTCGGCAATCGGAACGACGCTCGTACGGTACAAATCCACTGCAGTTGTCATGTCAGTAGTGATCGCAAAACCTCATCAATGGGACAGCCCACGCACCTAGCTCTTGCGCGACGTACAGCTTGCCGTTATCTCCGAGCACGGGATCGCACACGTACAGTACTTTCTGTTTGGTTTGGGCGGCGCTGAGCCGCTCGTGGACCTTCAAGATGGCCGCCAGCAGCGCCGATGAGCCGATGTAGCCAGTGAGCAAGTGCGTGTACTTGTCTCGCAGCAGATCGTTCAGCTCCAGTCCATCGAGCAGATCCAGCACGTCGTCGCCCGTGAGTCGCAGGTGCTTGCCGCCGAAGCTTGGGTACCCCGTGTGGTTGGAGAAGTGGACGCTGTTGATGATGTCCACCTCCATGCCGAGCTGCTGCAGCGGGAACACGGCGCTCTTGTTGCCCACGTACCCCTGCACCACATGCGACTGGATACTCAGCACGCGTCCATGGCACTCAAGGGAGTCGATGTCAACATCCACGTCGTCCACGCGCACGGCGCTGGTGTTGGCAGATTGTGCCATTGGAGACGTCGGTGGAAGCTGCTGGTGGATCGTTCTTCATGCGTCATGGCTAAGTGCGACGTACCTAAGATTTGTTGGGGTTGCGAACCTAGCGCATGCGGACATATCGCTAAGTTCGTAATTTCGCTGTTGCGATCCTCGTCTCAACTTCCTGTGGAAAACCGCGGTCGCATTTTTGAGAAAACGGGATCGCATTTTCCACAGAGGAGTAAAATGTGCGGCAACATTCGCTGACTCTGGACTCGCCGAGCCAGCGAACGAGTGGCTCTGGATTTCTTGTCCAGTTGCAAGTCCATCAACCGCCAATCCAATCCGGAGCTCAATGGTGTTTTGAAAGGACCCACAGTGCTGGACCTGGTTGTACTGAACGGCATGCAATGTAGGGGCACACGCTGGTCGCACTCACACACAATCCACTGGATACGCTATCCAGCATCCAGCGTCCAGTGTCCAGTGCGGACCCCTTGTCGCCTTTGCGACTGGGAATGGCGTGCTGTCTGTTCTTTCCGTCGCACGCCCTTTCAAGCTTTGTGGACGGCGGGATCGTGACTGCTTCCGTGGCCGCAGCTGGTTCAGCGTGTCAGCGCGAACGTGCCAATGCAATGCTACTCGTACTTAAGCGGACACCTGTCTTTCTGTCCATTTTCGGACCAAGAGCCGGTCCCCATGTGGTGCCGTCGTATTTCACTGGGTTGAGTTACACAGGAGACATGTGGCTGTCCCGATGGCTGGATACTGGTAGAGATGGCGGCAGGCATGAGTCGCCAGCCCTCTACACTCTCAGCGCGGGCAGCTCAGTTACCAAAGCCCCTTGTGTAAGCTCCAGCCCACGGCCAGAAGTTAAACACCACGACCTTAGCAAGCAAGCACCAACATGATGGCTGCTCGATGGAAGGCGCTCGCGATGGCGTTGGCGCTGTTCGCGCTGCATGGAGACTTCACCACGCGCAACGGCGTCATGGCCGAGGCCGACTGTCTCGGCGACGGCGAGTCCTGCACGCCGCTCGAGGCCTGTCCGGTCGTGTGCTGCTTGGGCGTCAACATGCGCACCACCTCGAGCACCCGCCACTGTCCGCTGTACAGTGCCGTGTTTGGCAGCGCCGCCAGCAACACGCCGACCGCGACGACATCACCGGAAGACAACTCTCATGAAGGCGGCGTCGGCTCGACCACGGACTCATCGTCGGGCGACAACTGGGCGCCGGCCTCGAATGCAGAGGACACTTCGGCTACTGACTCACCTTCCGCAAACTCGAACAGCACCGCCGCGACTACCGCGCCAACTCCGACCCCTTCGTCTACCAAGAGCTCCGATAGCGTGAATGCGTTTGATAGCAGCACCAGCTCCATCTCTAGCTCTCGAGGCGACGCTGGTGGCATGTCGACCGCACTCATCGTCGTCGGCGCTCTCGCTGGCTGCGTTGTGATGGTCGCCGCTGTCCTGTACAAGCGCAAGACCACCAACCAGGAGTCACTCGACGCGCCCAACTCGTCCTACCGTGGATCCGACGACGGCTCCGGCCTCACGCCAGACAACCGCTCGCTCGTCGGCATGCTGGACGGCGGCGCACGCGCGACGACCGACTCGATGAAGCAGCTTCCAGTTCTGTCGATGGGAAGCCGCGACGACACCACCATTGCCGCGCGCATCTCATCTCCGTTCGGCCAGGGCACTGTTCGTATCAGTTCGCCGGCCAACCGAGGCCTGACGAACGAGGACTACGCATTCGAAGTGGAGACGTCATCGCGCGCCGGAAGCAGCGTGCAGGTGGCCTTCGTGGACGTCCACCAGGACACTGACGTGGTGCCTGAGAAGAACGGCGTCGTGGCTTTGTAAAGAGCCCTCGTCGTCGTGTAGGAAAGCGGTTGTAGCAGCCGATAGATGAGACTGTTGATCGTGTTTGTGTGTCAGGGAGGGAGCTATGTGTGACGTGTGTATCGTAAAAAGTCCGTATAAATTAAGGGAAATTTGCGTCAAATACACGGTAATCGCACATGCGAACTTAGTGGCTAATCGTACTTAACCTGGCTCGAAAGAACGGAAGGTGCGGCTCGTGGGGAAAGAGCCCGTCGTGGAGATTCGTCACCAAGTGAAAATGGAGCGTCGGCGCCATGGCGATTTGGTGAGCGACGGCGACGACTCGCGCCGCAAGAAGCGCCGCAGCCGCAGCACTAGTCCTCGTTACGCGCTGCGACGTGATAGTCACCGCGCTCCGGCTCATGGCCGCGGCAGGAAGAGCGCCGGAAGTGAAGGCTCTCGCTCGGCCGGCGGACCGCGCCGAAACGGTACGTTGGAGGGCTACAGACTTCATACTCTGGTGTGAGTGTCCGGACTGACAGATAGTTGGATGAGCAGGTCGCTCGCGCACACGCTCGCGCTCTCGCTCGCGACGGAAACCGAACGGAGGCGCGCGGTCTCGCTCAGGAGCGTTGGAATCACGACGCCGCCACAGTAGCAGGTACAAACGTAGCACATTTGACTGGACCTTCCTGGAAGAACGAACAAACTGACAGATTTGATATGTGTAGGGGATCACGCCGTGATGTTCGTCGCCACCGCACGCGTAGCCGCAGTCGCGACCGGAGCCGCAGCCACAGCGTGCGGTCGCGACGCTCGGACCGACGAGGCGAACGAGACCGGGAAAGAGACCGCGAACGAGACCGAGATCGAGACAGAGACCGAGATAGAGACCGAGGCCGCCACAGCCGACGCCGCGGCAGCGACCGCAAACCCACGTACGAGCAGGAGCGCGTGGAGGACGAAGACAGCGACGACAGCGCTGGCCAGGACGACACGGTCGGCAGCTACGACGGCAAGCCTGGTGACTACATTGCGTCTCGCTGTGAGTGTTGTTACCATATTTCTGTTTGAAATGGGTGTTGGTCTAATGTTGTGGTGTGGGTGTAGACAAAATCATTCGTGAGGCTGGACTGGGCACGTTTGGACGTGTGCTCGAGTGTCTAGACAAGCAGCGTGATATCATCGTGGCCATCAAGGTCGTGCGCAAGGTGGAGAAGTACTCCGAGTCGGCCAAGGTACGGCGTAGCCTTGTTATTGCATTGCCCAAGCTGTGTTGTGGAGCTGATGTTCAATTGTTGGCAACTGTTAGATCGAAGCGAACATCCTGCAGGACGTGAACGACAAGGACACGCACAATTCGTCGCTGTGTGTACGAATGTACAAGTGGTTCGAGTACAAAGGCCACGTGTGCATGGTCTTTGAGCGTCTCGGCTGCTCGCTGTACGAGTACCTCAAGCACCACGACTACCAGCCCTTCCCGCTCTACTGCGTGCGTGCGTTCGCGTGGCAACTGCTGACCTCACTCGAGTTTATCCATTCGATCAAGCTCATTCACACGGATCTCAAGCCAGAGAACATTTTGCTGGTGGAGGACGAAGAAGAGCGTGTTTCCACGTCCTCGCCGTCATCCTCGTCATCGTACAGCTCGCCCAATGTCCGTGCTCCTGCGGTGGCCAACGGCGGAGGGCCAACAGAGTACGACGCTCTGGTGGAGGTGGACTCGGGACGACTGACGTGCCGACCGCCTGCGAACCATGCTGCCAAATGTAAGCCAACTTGACCGAGTGTGAACAGGGCATAACGATGCGAAGACTGACGTTGTCTCGTTTTTTCTTGTAGTGATCGACTTTGGAGGCGCCACTTACGACGACGAATCCAAGAGCTCCATTATTAACACGCGCCAGTACCGCTCGCCCGAAGTCATCTTGGGTCTTGGCTGGAGCTTCCCGTCGGACATTTGGTCGGCGGGATGCATCATCGCTGAGCTGTACATCGGAGAGCTCCTCTTTGCGACGGTAAGTTCCGTATCCAGCGTGGTGTGGCAATTCACAGCTAACTGTGCATGTATGTGAACAGCACGAGAACCTGGAGCACCTCGCATTCATCGAGCGTTGTATCGGCCCGCTGCCACGTCACATGATCGACCGCGTAGCTCCTCACGGAAGCAAGTTCTTCCGGCATGGACGCCTGGACTGGCCGGACGGTGCGTCCAACGACGAGAGTGTGGACCACGTGAGACGGATGCGGTCGCTGCGGCAGATTCTGCGACCGGAAGATGCGGCGACGGGTCTTCTGGACCTGCTCGAACAAATGCTGGTGCTGGCTCCAGAGCACCGCATCACGGCCAAGGCGGCGCTGCGACACAAGTTCTTTGATGGCTTCTCGATGCGGAACATCGCATCGAATGGATCGACGTGAAGCGTAGAAGAGGGCGAGACATTGAACGGTACTAGAAACTTCAAGTCCAGACGATAGCAGAACACGTAGAAATAGGAAGAGAATACCAGTTACGTGGAGCAACTAGTAGGAGCAACATGAAACGCGTGGTCGTGTAGATGACACACGAAGATACGCCGTCTGCATTGGGGTGGGACCACAATCTTTACATGAAGACAATTTGGCGGCGAGACACACATACGCATAGACTCACAGGCCAGTCCACGATGCCCATACCCATTGCGCAGAAGATGAAGCATTTGTTTTTGTGTGTTTGTGGGTGGGGGGTTCTCGTTGAAGGTCATGTCACTAAAGCGAGTACCTTCAATCCGCGACAACCGTAGTGTATCCAAATAGAAGGCTGCGCGTGAAGAAGCGCGAGTCGAAGAGCTCAACAAGCAAGTTACTTCGTATCAGCGTCACCACTCTCACCATCATGAGCTTAACCGTCGGGAAGAACCCTCCAGGCTCGCGCAACGAAGAGTTCTTCGCGTGGGAGGCGAAAGGCCCTAGCGCTGTGAAGGCTGCGGATGCCGGTGGTCCGTTCCAAGTGGAGCAGCTCATCCAGCGGCTGCTGCGTGCCGATCCAACGGCGCTCGCCAAGATTTACTCGGTGCCAGAGGACCAGGACACGTATCTGTGGCAGTACGAGCACCTGCGCCAGATCATGAAGGAGCTGAACATCCTCGTGGCGAGGTTGGACGGAAAGTGCACGCGTGAGAGCTGCGTGGTGATGAAGGCCACGGACGACTGGGTGTTCCTGTGCGCAGCCCACAAGGCCCCGAAGGAGTGCTGCGCGTTTGAGTACATCGTCCACACTATGGACAACGTCAACACGCTGCTCACTAGCAGCCGCGTGTTCCCGTCGCGCGTGGCCATCACGTCCAACGCCACGCAGTACTTCCAGTCCGTCGCGCGGCGTCTGTACCGTATCTTCTCGCACACGTACTTCCACCACCCGGAGATTTTCCGCGAGTTCGAGGACGAGACGTTTCTGTGCCATCGCTTCGTGTACTTCTCCACCAACTTCTGCCTCATTCCCAAGAACCTGCTCATCATCCCCGACATGCTTTGAGAACTTCAAGAACAGTGATAAAAGGCTGTAAAGTTAAGGTATATTCCATTCCATTCCATCTACGCACACACTAGGGGTTGTTCGCTGTCTCAGGTGCTGATCTTCAACACTACGGTTTTAAGACCGGCGCAGGTTGTTCAGTCGGGCCTCCAGCTCGCTCATGGCGGAATCGGATGAGTCGCTTCCTCCGCCAGCAGCCACAGGCGCAGCAGGAGGCAGCGTCATGGGCGTGGCAGCAGCAGCGGCGGCGACTGGCGCTGTGCGGCCCACAGGCGCCTCTGGCACAGCCCCCGTGAGGTCGATTCCGATCTCGTCCAGTACTTGGCCTACGATCTTGTCCTCCTCTTCTTCGTCCTGGTCGGCGTCCATGACGTCGTCGATGGTCTCGCCGATCATCTCCTGCTGCATCTCCATCTTCTCGCTCTCCTTCGTGTACTCCATCATGATCTTGTTCAGACGCGGCAGGTTCATGGTCTTGGCCATAGACTTGAGCGCCTTGGTCGTTCCCTGCAGCGCCGACGTCATCGCCTCCGCTGATTTGGCCGTCTACATATTCATAACACCTAGTCAGTCTCCCTTTCCTCCTAGTCCAGCAACAGCCAGTGATGTATTCGTACCTCCATTCGCAGAGACACCGCCTGCAGCTGCGAGCGCATCGTGTAGAACTTGGTGACGTGCTGGCGCGTGCGCACGAGGTCCTTGGCCATGATCTTGACGGACGCGATCTGTCCCTCCTTCGCCATCCTCTTGATCTCGATGATGAGCTTCTTCTCCTGCTGCTGCAGGTTCATGCGCTCGCGGTCCAGCTCGCGGATAGCGCGGTTGATCTCGCGCTTGTTCTCCCGCAGCTGCTCCTTCATCGTCTTCTTCGTGCCCAACACATTCCCCATGCTTGCTTGCCGAGTGCCTTGCTCGGGCGTTCCTTCACAATGTGGATCGAAGAAGAAGAACCCAATGAGCAGATCAGTTTCGTACTTAGAAGGATGGATACGGTATCAACTGTGGACAGGTGCAAGTTGCAGGTCTCAAAATTCAGCATCAGTATCAGCGGCTTGCAACCCACCACCACTGCTGCTGAATTTTGGGACGTTGGACTCGCGGCTCACGTCGCATGCTGACACTACGTACATCGTGGAGTCCATGGAGACACCACGGCGATGCTGATCATCTCGTTTAAGTGTCCAGCTCGCCTAGTCTGTTCAGCAGCTGATGAGCTCAACTAGCAGAGGCTTGAATCGGGCCAGTTCTCAGTTGCAATGGAGTTCGAGACGATTGTGCGACTAGGCGAGACGGCATGAAGTGAACGGAGATCAGAGATCCATTAGCACTTGAACTAGCGCGCTGCACGAGCATGCGAGGCTCGGAAACACTCGATACAGTAGCATCGCGTCGAGAACCGCGGTCTCGATCTCGACAGCCCAGAAGCCAGAAGACCATCATTCTTTGCAGAGTGAATGTTGTATAGATATGTCATTTTCATTTCTTTAGATGCTATATCGATGATAAAATGAAGCTCCAGTCTTTCTGCCGAGCAGTTGACTATCCAGGATAACCATCTTCCTGCGTGGCATGCGAGACGCCAGTGCATAGCCACCATGTCTATGGCGCACCTCGTGCGCTCCTCATCTCATAGTTGATCGTGTCTGCCTTAACGCGCAGTAATACAGTAGCCTTCCGCCTTCAGCCTGACCGAATCTGCATCGCCCCCCATCGTGAACTGTGCACCAGGTCGCCCTCTTTCCTCCCTTCCTGCTCTTCCTTCCCACCTTCCTCCATTCGCGCCGTCGCCGACAGCTTCGTTGATGCCACAGCGGTCCTATGATGGCTGATCACCTTCGCTCTGGAGCCTCCGGATGGTGCGCGTTCCACGCTTGAGAGGGCCAGTAGTCCCGCAGACGGATGGGTGGACAAGGGAACGCTGCATCGCGAGGGAATCTGCAATCGCCTGCAGACGAGTCAGAAGCGCAGTTGGTCGTTGCAGTGAACTACGGGGCTCTGCATGAAAGGCCCTTTGCACCCAGCAGGCAGTACACACCGTGCGCGTGGGGACGGCGTGCAGCCGCTCGAAGGCCACGGCGAGGAATGCTCGGTGTCTGGCGTAAGCCCCACTCATCCATCACGAAGGAACTGTACACCAGAGAGGGCTCCGCATCATCAGCCGACTACTGGCGCCGCTGCTCACAGCACTGTAGCCCACAGAAGAAGTGAAGCATATCAGGCAGGAGATCCGTCTGTGGGGGGGCTCCACACATCCGCCTCCGCATCCTGGTCCTCTGGGTCTGTGTGGTCGTCACGGGCCTACAGGTGGAGGACTCGTGTTGGACGCCTTGAGCTTCCACGTGGTCAACTTGGAGGGGTAGGTAGCGATCTACTTCAACGAGTATTGTTTGCTGAGGAGGTCTGTTTTGTATTTTCCACCAATCAGCTTGCGTCAATGCATGCGGGTAGGGCTTCATCTTCTCCGGAGTTGTCCTCCTGTTGCGTTTTCGCAGGTGTCCCGTTCCATCCCAGGGTGTTTTAAACCGCCAGCAGCTCCGTTGGTCTCCTCGTGGCCCAAGAGGTCCGCTGGGGCAATGTCTCTCTATCACCACAACCGCAAACGCATCGAACAACGAAACTCCATCAGCATGGGCTCGTCCGCCGCGGCGTCTCCGTCGGCGTCCTCGGGCTCTCCGCCTGTGTCGGCCTCCTCCTCTTCCGCGGCCGAAGCTTCTACTTCAACGTCCTCCTCCTCCTCTGTCCGCGTGGGCGCGCTGTCCTTCTGCCGCCTCGAGTGCGACCACGGCGAGCTCTTCCTCAACGAGTACAAGCGCAGCAACCGCACCAAGGGCCTCAAGATCCTGCGCTGTTTCCCGCACTGCTGCCCCAACCACATCGACCGCAGCTACTGCGGCACGTCGCTCCACGTCGTCGTGCAGACCGAGCAAGGAGCCGCATCATCCTCGGCCTCTGCTAGCACCTCAGCGGCGTCGTCAGCGGCCGTGGCGCGTGCCAAGCAGCTCGCTGACAGCGTGTTCCTGTTCGCTCGCTTCGAGTGCTCGACGGACGCAGGACTCCGCATGGGTGAGACGCTTCCGTCGAGTGCCGTCGTGCGCGACACGCAGAGCGAGGAGAACCCCGAAGGCCAGTGGATCCCAGGCATCAAGGAGCGCGCGTCCACGCTGT
This sequence comes from Pythium dissotocum, assembly GCA_023336355.1. Taxonomy (NCBI): domain Eukaryota; phylum Oomycota; class Peronosporomycetes; order Pythiales; family Pythiaceae; genus Pythium; species Pythium dissotocum. The sequence continues at coordinate 9,259 of JAADWY010000022.1, read as the reverse complement.
CGTCCGCCATGAAGAGCGTCGCGCAGTCCATCAACGACGTACGTACAACGTGTTGTCCCTGTGTGGGTCTTTCTATTGACTTGTTAGTGGTTGACTGACTGTATGTTGTGTCTCGTTCATGTGTTTACTTTCGCATACTAGCACACGCTCGTGTACCAGCTCAATGGCAAAGTGTACTCGCGCTGGTACTACGACTGGGAAAGCGGCGCCAACAAGGCCCAGCGGCTCATGCGCCACGTGCTCAAGGCCTACGTGTTTGAACGCTGCGCGTCGGAAGACCGCCAGTCGCCGTACGCGCTGCGCGTCATCGGCATCGTGTCGTCCCCCGAGTTCACAGTCATCTCGTATAGGCGAGCGCCGAACGAAGGCGGGGCCTTGGGAGCCCCAGCTCCTGTTGGAAAGGGCGACGCCACGCCGCGTGAGCCGTCGCCGTCTTCAGGAATGGGCGGCGACCGTGGAAGCTCTCACTCGACGCCGGATCTGCTCGTCGGTCCAGACGGCCACAAGCGTTCGCACCGCGACGGTATGCGTCACAGCGTCTCGTCACTGCCAGCGGACGACTCGATGGACGGTGAGAGCAAACGCCGCCGACGCAGCGGCGCACAGGGCTCAGCGTACGGACTCGCCATCCCCCTCCGTGACGCGACGCCGCTGCAGCTCTTTGAGGACCGCGTGCTGTGGGAACACGCAAACGCCAGTGTCGTTACCGTCTCCAAGAATCTCGCGCTGCTCTTCCATTTCCTCCAGTGGACGCCGCTGGACTATTACGCAGGCTTTGTCGACGAGCTCGTGCACCTGGTCAACCACAAGATCCTGGAGCCGCTCGTGAATGCTCCAGAGAAGCTCAATTGCTTCGCACGCGTGCTGCTGGAACACGCGCAGACGCAGCCGACGAGTCGCCACCGTGGCGTGCCGCCCGTGCTCTCGCATGAGCTGGAGATGCTGCTGCGTGCGATGGCGCAGGCAGCGATGTGGTTCTTTTCGGAGGAAATGCGCTGGTGGACGAGCGAGTTCGTGCAGCGCCACGCCAGCTCCGTCACTAGTAAGCCACGTCTGCGTGCGGCGTTCGTGCTGTGGAATGTGGAGCTGGAAGCGCGACTGAACCGCCACGTGTTCTCGCAGAGTCCACTGCAGACGCTGGCGAACGCAGCCGAGGAGATCATTGCCGCTGTCTACACACACGAGCTGTACCACCCGAAGCGGCCAGTGGTGCGTCAGGTGCTGGGCGAGCACGGCTTCCTTGGTTGGCGCTCGTTCGTCGCCCAGATGCGCGACTCGTTCATCGCGCAGTCGTCCACGCGCTCTCGTAGAAGAGCTCCTACTGCATCTGCTGCTACAGCGACCGCTGTGTCTACGTCAGTTGGAGTTTCCGCGTCCGAGCCCGCGCCGTTGCCACGTGTGCCTTTGCCTTCAAACCTACTGGAGCGCATGTGGAACGGCGACTGGGTGCTGGACGTCGACGAGTCCTCGTGGAAGTCGCAGGACGGACTGGTCCACGCTGACGGCATCTCGCTCGTCGCTGTGTTGGATCTCATGACGCAGCTCTCGCGTCTCCAGGTCACGCTGCAGCTTGAGCAGCGTGTGCTGAGTCTGTGTTCGCGTGCGGCGTTCGCGACGGCCGCCAACTTTGAGGGCATGAAGCTCGTGCTCGACGGCAAGAGCCGCGTCTTCCGCTTCTCCCCTTACGGCGTGTCCACGGCCATGAGCGAAGGCGCCGACGGCGACTACATCGGCTCTACACGCGTCGAGTCGCCAGACCGACTCATCGTGTACCTCGAGACGTTCCGCTGGTCGCGGACTCCAGGCACGCGCTCGTACCACGTGCGTATGCGTATTGAGTGCTTCAAGCAGCAACGGCTCTTTGTCAATGGCGAGGTGCTGGAAACCATCTCGGCCTCATGCTTCCCCAACGAAGAGCTCCAGTTCATGCCCGAGCGCAAGATCGCCGCCAAGATGAAGATTGTCAACCGGCTCTTCGCTCGCCAGCCCATGGCCGTTCCTCTGCCACTTGCTCATGCTAGTGCCAGTGCCAGTGCGGGCTTGGGCGCCGGCACTCCACCAGCCAACGTGGCGTGGCGTCGCCTAGGCGGCTTCCGTCTCGTGTACGCGCGGGCGACACGATGAAGCACGCTTACAACAGTATCAGCATCAGTAGGAGGAGGATCTGTCCCATATATTTAAAGGTGCTCTAGTTTATCATGCTCACTCTATTCGTCGTCTTCGTCCTCTCGGCGCTGCTTCTTGGACTTCTTCTTGGTCTTCTTTGCGTCCACCGAACCACGCAGCGCGCCCATGATCGCCGTGATGTCCTCGGTCGTCTCGTCCGCCGGCGTCTTACGTTTCTTGTCCTTCTTGGTGTCCTTGGCCTTGGCCTTTTCCTTCTTGTCCTTCTTCGACTTCTTCTTCTTGCTGACGCCCTCGCCGTCCTCATCATCACCCACGACGTCCTTGAACATGTCCGCGATCTTGTCCTTCTTCTCGTACGAGGCCTCCCACTTCTCGCGGTTGTTGCGGAACTCGTACAAGTTGACCGTGTTCATGACGAGCTGCGCAAAGTGGCTGCCGCTCAGCTTACCCTCCACGGCTAGCAGCTCCTCCGCGACGGTGGCCTTGTCCTCCAGGCGAGCCAGCTTGTTGTAGCACTTGATGACCGAGAAAGCACCGAGACGGTCCAGCGCGAGCTCGCCGAAGCGACCCACAAACTTGGCGAATAGCTCCGACCGCACCCACTCGCGGTCAGCGTCTTCACTCTCCCAGATCGGTTCGATCACACAGCGACTGCCCGTCGAGTCGGTGGCGAGAGCGATCAGCTGTGCCGAGTTCAAGCCCAAGATGCCCTTGTACAGAGGCTCCAAGTACGACGCGTACTCAAACGCCAGCAGCTCCGAAAGGATCTTGGCGCCCATGACATTCAGATGCACCTTGCTGCTGCCGCCGGTCGCGAGCTGCAGCGACAGTAGCGCTGGCACGACGTCCTTCTGCACGGCCTCGGGCTTCTTGCTCTCCTGCTTCTTCACAGCTTCCACCAGCAAAGTGTAGATCTCCTTCTTGTGCAGATCCACGCGACGACACATCTCAATCAACCGCCACACGACGCCCGCGCGGCCCTTGGACAGCAGCGTCCACAGCGCCGTCTCCAGCTCGTTCAGCACTTCCAGCGCGAGTTCGCGACTGGAGATGCGCTGAAGGGCATTCTGGACAACGTAGTTGGCGATGCTGTGCTGCGAGAACTCGAGCAGCTGGCCCTTGAGGCAGCGGCGGAAGATGGCGGCGAAGAAATCGTCGCTCACGCTGCTGAACAGCGCCTCCAGGAAGTGGCTCGTCACGGCGTCGCCGGCGTAGTCGGAGAACGCACGCACGCTCATCTCTTCGTCTCCCCACTGCAGAACGTGCTGCGCCAGCTTGGACTGGGCCTTTGGAGGAGCCAACTTCAGCGCCGCGGCAAGCAGCGGACCCGAGTTGGTGTCGAACATTAAGTTGAGCATTTCCTGCGTGGACGCCGCGCGGAAGCGACGCAGGAACTGCTGGTACAGTGCCTCAAACGACGGTGGCACTTCGTACGTCGTGACGGCGCCGTCCTTGCCCGTGCGCGCCTCACCGAACGTGACCACGCGGTGCTTGCCCTTCTTGCCACGCTTCTCAGCGACCAGCGGACGGCCAGCGAGCAGCGCAAGCACGGAGCGCAGCACGTGACTGGCACTCACGTCGTTCATGAGCGTGAGCCACTCGTTCTCGACCTCGCTGACCATGTCGACCACGATCTTGCTCATGGCCGGCGTCTCCTTGAGGCGCTCGTCCTCTTCCTCGTCGCTCTCATCACCGGCATCGTCGCCGTTCACTTCCTTCTCGACAATCGCGCTGGCGCGAGACAGAACGTGCTGCAGCACGTGGGACGAGTAGCGGTTGGTCCACAAGTGGCTGTAGTAGCCCTCCATCTTGCTCAGGAAGTAGCGCAGCTGGCCGTCGCTCATGCGCGGCAGAAACGTCTCGATGAGCTCGCCGGCGTGGCGGTCCGACGCCGCACTGGCCGCGCGCGGCGCCAGCTCCTCCAGCACGTTCCACAGCATGAGCTCGGCATCTTCCTCCATGAGCTCGTCTTTGCTCTGCACGAGCGTCTCGGCCACCTCCTTCAAGTAAGAGAGCGTGTCGGGCTCCAGGCGACGTGGTCGTACGCGTCTGTTCGAAACACACATATAGTCAGTTAGCCACTGGGTGATACAGCACGCTGCACACATGAGAGGCTACTCACTCCCCGCGCTGCTGCACTGGCGCGTCGTCCTCCATGGTGCTGTCGCTTCGTGTCGATGGAATGCGGATGTGTTGTTGCTGGAATCGCTTGGTGCGAATGGAATGGAGCTGCTGATGATTGGGCGCGGGTGTGCGAGGCAGAGTGATGGTCAAAAGACGAGACGAGCCATAAAGTTACAAACCGACACAATACAATGTTACGCAGGGTACTGATTTTGTAACGGTTGATTGCTGCTATAAAGGATACTGATTTTGTGATGAACGGTTCATATCAATTTGGGCAGGTACAATATGGATGACAAAATTGTCGCGCATGGCTACACTACCAAAACTGCCTCGACTTCTATCCTCTCTCGCTTACTGGCGACGGCTCGTCTTGCAGTTGCTCGAAGGCTTAGTGGTGACCGACGGAGTGGTCGTGGCAGCCGCTGGCTTGGCAGTCGTAGCCGCTGGCGTGGTCGTCGCAGCTGGCGTGGTCGCGTCACTTCCGCTGTCGTCGTCATCGTCACCAGCAGCGTCGCCAGCGTCCGGCGCCGTCTTGTCGACAGTGATGCCGCTGAACTGGAGCACGTCCTGGTGGTCCTTGACCATCGCAGGGTTTGGCGTTGGCGAGTACAGCAGCATACCGAAGTGGAGCTCGTAGTCGGCAGGGATCTTGTCTGTCGCGAGCGCCTTCTTGGTCGTGAACACGGCCTTCAGAGGCGCGTCGCCCTCGCTGGCGTAGAACGTGATGAGACCTGAGGCCTCGACAGCGATGCCCACGTTCGTCCAGGTCTTGTACTTGAACTCAGTCTCGTACTGCAGCGCGAAGTTGTCCGCGAGGAACTGGAGCTTCGGCGTCGACTGGCTGAAGTCCACATACACATCCCACACGTGCGACTCTGGGAAGTACGCCTGCCACTGGTACTTGTTCTGGATCGTCTCCTCGGCGCGGATGCTCGCGCGGAAGAACGTCGTGCCCGTGGGGTTGCCAGCCACGAACTGCACGACCTCCGAGCGGCGGAAGTTGGTCATGTCCTTGAAGATGGCCTTGTCGTCCACAGCGACCGAGATCACGCCCGTGTCGCCGTTGTAGGCTGGCGAGCGGCCCTTCTGGTCGATCTTGAGGTAGTCGGCCGGGTCGCCCGTCGTGCCGTTTGGACGCTGCTTGAAGATGTGGAGCATGTAGGTGTCCTCCAGCGTATCCATCGTGAGTGACTGGATGCGGCCGTCGAATGGAAGCGGCTTGTTGTTCTGCTGCGCGTTGGTAGACGCCATCGCCAGCAGAGCGGAGGCAACGATCGCGAAGAAGCGCATGGTGACGAGGTCTTGGTAGAGAAACCGGTGATGAAGCTGCGAGGCTCGGAGGAAATCCGGGAATGAGAGACTGGCGGTGGTTGTCTGACGGACAACGGACAGATCAAGGCAAGTGCACTGGACTCTGCGGCTCGCTTACAGTCGTGGGTGTGATTACGCGTTGCCTGTCTTCGACAGTCTGACGCTCTGTCGTAGCGTCGGTGTCGGTGGCAGCCATCAAAGAGTGGCGATGCGTCCCGAGGAGAAACTCGGGGAGAGAGAGACGTTATATAACACCGTCGTCGTTGTACAACCCCTCTGCAGAGTACGGCGCACCAGTTGAGTACAACGAGCTCACTATCCAGGAGGCTATCGGCTGGATACTCCCCATGATGAGTCGCGTTCGGATCAAACTGCCACATCCTTCTTGCGAAAGGGTCATCAAGAGACGGACTATCTGATCCCCAGGGGCAGATGGTCATATTGAACGACTAACATACTCTAACTGCAAGAAGACTGTTGTTGGTTGCTGACAGCAACTTGCTGTGAACCGAGCATCACATCCTCATTGCGTTGGAATTTTAATCCACTTAAAAGTGGAAGGACGGAGGTGGCGGCGTGTGCCGTCGTAGCAGATGGGCCGTGAAAGCCAGGCCCAGCAGCCATCAAATCCAAATGGCAGTAGCTCCGCGGATCTTCCCAAGCGACAAGTGAATCACTGTACAGCACAATAGCACTGTACTGTACCAGTACTTCGAGGAAAAACTGTAAGCTAGATTGAACTTTCTAGGTGTGCTCCATTAGCATACTGTACCGCATAGAGAAGAGTGACGACACTGACAGCGGAATCGCTCCACACACAAACGCCTCCTTCATGCGCCTTCGTCCGCTATGCCGCCCCGGACTTCATCTAGATGTGGTCAGTGACCGACGCCAACTTGCGTTCAGGATGATGATCTTAATACCAGGCGCCGAGGACTCCAGGATGCGATCTCGTCGTTTGTGGCTTGCGTGCTCGATCTACTACTGTAGAAGACCAAGCTGAACGACGCGAAAGACGCACGCCTGTGTTGGACGTCTGTGGAATCAACAGTGTGGATCCAGCCACTAAACTCGAGGTCATAGGCGCTCGCGCTTGGCAATGCGCACTCAACGAAACATCAGCACGAAATCTACTTCGTATCAACCACAAACGCTTGAGCTTCGTCAGTACGACAAGCCACATCGTCGATGTCATCGACGAGGAGACGCACTGATTCACAATGTGGACGCTCTGGGACAACAGGCAGACGACTTCATCAGTGTGAGTGGCCTTGGTCGTGTGAATGGTTGAGTCTATGATGCTTGTATCCCAGGTAGCCTACTCTTTGGCTTGGGGCACCTTACATCGTTGGCTGAATCACTGAACCCATTGTCGCCAACCCAACTGTGGGATATAATTCCCTCAACGACCGAGCGCTCTCGAAGACGTCCTGTGTGCCGATGGGGGGTTCGATGCTTGTTCGCTGTCATTGTTGTAGTGTTTTAGACAGTCACAAGCAACAAGCGCGGAGGCGCAGGGTGGAGCACATTGGTGGCGAAAGAGTGGGTGACTGTCTGGCTAGGAGCTGCACCGAGGCCACCAAGGAAGCATTCTAGGAAGCATCTTCGTGATGGCCCATGGCTGATGGAATTGCGGGTGATACCCAGCTATCAACACCCTTGAGAGAGGCCTCATGCCGCGTGAGGTCTCTCATGGGTGTTCAATGGGTCATGCGTAGGTCCCATCAGTCATTTATACGTTGGGGGCAACATTCTACTATCAACATATATATCGTATTTGAGTACATGGGTTGCTGTTCCGAGTTTGTCATTCGGATTGCAAGGGACGACGAACGGTCTTCTCCTTCAAAGATCAATTCGCATCGAGTCTCGACAATGGCCCCTCGCCGCAAGAGCTACGCGCGCGAGAACCGCGCAAGCCGGTCGGAGATCGATCTGTCGCGTGTGTTCGCCACTAGGGTTAAGACGGTGTACGCGGGCGTCTACACAAAGGGAGAGCGCAGAGGCGAGCGCTGCGTGTGCAAGCTCTTCAAGTCGGGCTCGGTCTTCTCTGATGAGTACTTCGCGTCAGAGGTGAAGATCGTCGCCAAGACCATCGACATCGTGGATCGCTTCAACGAAAAGAACTTCATTGACCGCAACGTTTGGGTTAACCGCCCCGGTATTTGGACGTTTATGTCTGGCTCGAGCCGCCCTGGCGAGAAGAACCTCATTGAGCCCATGATCGACATTTTCGAGAAGTTCAACTCGAACTCGGGCTGGTCGTCTGCGCAGGCGACGGCGTGAAACAACTGCATGCAGGCGCTGACCCACTACTCGTACCACACGAACGACCGCCGCGCGATGCTGTGCGACTTGCAGGGCGCGGTGTACCAGGACGGCTTCATCATCTCGGACCCCGCGATCATGTCGACCACGGAAGAATACGGACCGACCGATCTCGGACCGAATGGCATCTAAACTTTCTTTGCGCACCACCGATGCAACTCGTTTTGCCGCCAGCACTGGATCTTCCCGAACGATACGCGCGCGTACTTCCCGATGAAGAAGGGGTCGTCGATGGTGCAGCATCTGCCCACTCGCCAGAGCCGCGCGCCGCTGACGCAGTTCAACCAGATCGAAGAAGAAGACGAGTACGACTACTAGGAGTCCGTCGGCGTGTGTGCTTCGATGTCCGTGCAGTCGCGACGGGCATCATCTCTTTGATTTTCCTCCATGTCGTTTACGTGTCTCCCCCTCACTATTTGTACTTGGCTCGACGGCGGAGCCAGTACTGTATCGTCGTTCATGTGGCAGTTCTTTTCGAAACGACGGCGCTCGATCAGTTCACCAGTGATGTACTTTTCGATTGAAATGCCAAATCCTCTCCTATTACTACCGACGCAACACGAACAGGATACATCTTCTTGGACGGATCGGCTTCGCCGCTTTCTTGCAGAGACGCAACTTCTCCGGTGGATATTTCCACTGTCAGCCTGGTAGGGGTTTTCCCTCCGTAGCCTTGTGTGAAACGTCCACGGCGTTTGGATTATTGGACAGCAGCATCAGCGTCGACGAAGTAACATCTCCAAATACTTCCAGTCGGAGGCGATTAAACTTTGCGCGGTTGGAATCGTACGCATCTCATCGAATGTGTGAGCGTGCAAAGCATCCCAAACACTCGATGCGCCACGTCGTGTTATTATAGGACGCGCTTTTGATGTGAGCGTCTCGTCCACGGCTTGCGCGTTGCATTCTCTTGTGTGGATGCACCAAGCGTTGACGCTGCCTCTCCAGCTGCAACTTCAAGAGACGGGCTTCCACACTGAACGCGCGCATGTCTTCGATGTGATAAAGTGGATCTCGGCAAATGCAGTTCCTCTCAACACCTCTGAAGGCGAAGGGGTAGCGCTTATCCAGGGTCGTCGCAGAGCTGGTTACGGGGTCGTAAACCAGCTCCCGCGGCTAGTTCCTCACTATGTGTACCCTTGAAACAGTCCTTTCGAGAGCAAGCTCTCGTATCTGGTCTAGTTTCACTGGGTCCACGTCAGAGCTGGTCTGACAACTGATCGAGGTTCGAGGGAAATATGGAAGGATATACAGAGCTGGTAGTAACGATATTGACCGCACACACTAGCTGGGAAACACTTCGGGAACACCACGTTCCTCGAGACACCAGGTCTCTCACCAGGTACCACACCTGGTTTCCACTCGC